>JANHFT010009909.1:186625-210944 GCA_032467955.1 Pseudoxenodon macrops | reverse complement strand
CGTACGACAAAGAAGGTCCATTGTTGCACCTTCAATCTTAATTCCCGAAAATCAGAGGCCGCCGTTTCCAAAACTTGCAGGCAAGGTAAGACGTAAAACTTACTCTGACCTTAAATTTAGCGGATTGCTGATAGCTTTTAAACATCTTCTTTGCAAGTTGCCTTTGTTTTCCATGTTCGTCCTTAACTATAATCAAAAGAGGCTTGTTTAGATATCTAGAACACAAAAAAACTACACATTTCTCTCCTTCCCAGTTTCTGTCTCCATCTTGAAGTTTTCTCCAGTCAATGTTCCCTGTGAATTCAATTCATTAGAAATCTCATTATTATTAATTTTTTCTGGGTATGTTACACCCAATTTTTACATATCCTGTTGTATCAGAGGTGGGTTCCTACCGATTTGGACCGGTTCTACGGAACCGTTAGTAAGTTGGTGGCCTGGTTCACTGGAACTGTCAGTGACCCAGGCCTCTCACACCCCATAGGCGCCGCCATCTTGTTTTATGCTTCTGTGCATGCACAGAATTTTTTTTAGTACTGCGCATGTGCGCTAGAAGCGCACCCGTGCACGCAGCACATCCCTGAGCGAACCGGCAATAGCAGGATCCAGAACCCACCCCTGCATTGTATGTGCATAATGTCTTGTGGTTTTTTTACAGAAGTGGCAAGAAATTAAATTTAAAATAAGATGTTTTTTTGCACATCTGTTGCTTGTACGTTAGTGGTTAAAATATACTTCAGATGTGAAGCACAGTAGTTCATGACTTACAACACTTCATTCAGTGACCGTTTCAACTTACAACGGCACTGGAAAAGTGACTTACAACCATTTTTCACACTTACGACCATTGCCACATCCCCATGATTACGTGACCAAAATCCAGACACTTGGCAACTGACTCATATTTTTAGACGGTTGCAGTGTCCTGGGGTCATGTGATCCCCTTCTGCATCCTTCTGACAAGCAGAACAGAATAAGAGAGTTAGAAGGGACCTTTGGGGTCATCTAGTCCAACCCCCTGCTCAAGCCAGATAAACCCTACATCAAAGCCAAGTCAACCAGATTCACTTAATAACCGTATGACTAACTTAACAACCACAGTGATTTGCTTAAGAACTGCAGTGAGAAAGGTCCTTAAAATGCGACAAAAGTCACTTAACAACTGTCTGATTTAGCAACAGAAATTTGCGTCTCAACTATGGTCGTAAGTTTGAGGACTCCCTGTATCTCATGCTGAATCCTTGCATTTCCATAAAGAGGGGAACAGAGAAACATCTCAAATCCTAGAGTGGAAAATAGATGCCAGTTTGCATGTAATAGACTGAGCTAAGCGGAGCATTCTGTATCTGACAATTTCCTACGTTCCCATTCCTACCAAAAAATCCATTTTGATCTGATTGTACATCTAGGCAGCAAACAACTTTTGCCTGGTGTTTTACCAGCATCTAAATGCATATTGATCAAGGCAGCCAAAAAGCAATATTGATATATATTTTGCACAAGGAACTGAATTGTTCTTTCATCTACATTTCTGCCGTCTGCGTGAGCGGAGCGGAGCAATTGCAAATTTTCTGTGCAGGAAGAATGAATGAAGGTTGGCATTTTGCTGAAATTAGGAATGTTACCGAATGCGCCTTCATGTGTTTGCATTGCCAAAGGGGAACCGATGATTGGGAAAGAGGTAAAGGAAACAAAATGGGCTTGAATGCCCAAGATTAATTTAAAGGGGCGAAAAAAGAAATAATAATAATCTTCCAGATCAATTGGGATTCAGAAAGAAAGACTGGACAATAACATAAACCATGAAAGGGAAGGGAAAAATCGGATCCGCTCTCTGTAGTAATAGAGAAGCTTGAAATTTTGTGAATATTGATTCGCGAATGGTAGAAGAAATTTCCACTTTGATGGAAAGAAATGAGCTTTGACACAAACGCTGTATCGTAATACTCCTTCCTAAACCTGCAGCCAAATTCAGCAGGAACGCCATATCCTCTCTCTATAACAGAATTATTATAGAGTTGGAAGGGAATTTGGAGGTCTTCTAGTCCAACCCCTGCTCAGACAGGAGACCCTATATCAGGGATGGCTAACCATTTTTCACAAAAATGGCAAAAATGGGATGCTTCAGGAGACCAAAATTGCTGTTTTCAGTGCATAAGACCCACCAACATTTCCACCCTCTGTTAGAGGGGGAAAAGGTGTGTCTTATACTCTGAAAAATACGGTAATCACCATGTGAATGCTGCAACAATCGTAAGTGCGAACAATGGTCACAAGTCCCTTTATTTTTCAGTGCCTTTTTAACTTTGAATGGTCGCTAAATGAAGGATTGTAAATCAAGGCCTACCTTGTATTATAAATCCCTTGTTTTCTCCTTGAATCAGGGGTGTCCAATCTTGGCAGCTTTAAGCCTTGTGTGACTTAAAGTGACTGTTGTAACTTGGGACGTTCACTAAGTGAAAGATTGTAAGTCAAGGACTACCTGTAGCTAAGTGGTCGTAAGACCATTTCTTTAAATGCCGCAGTAACTTTGAACATTCACTGAATGAATGGTTATAAGTCAAGGACTACCTTGTATTATAAATCCCTTGTTTCCCCACTGAATCAGGGGTATCCAGCTTTGGCAACTTTTAAGCCTTGTGTCTTAAAGTGACTGTTGTAACTTTGAACTTTCACTAAATGAATGGCTGTAAGTCAAGGAATACATGTATATATTAATTTGGTGGGATTTGGAAATCAAACATTTCTCACTTTTTTTCCCCCCAGGAAAGATTGGCTAAGCTTCAGTTACCGCTCGTCATTTTGCATGGAAAATAAACATGACATCCAAATGATTGACTGTAGGGGTTTGATTGAATGAACCCTAGACTAAGAAGGTGTTGCCATCAACCTCATTTAGATAATGAGAGAATTACCAGGGTTGGGGGCCTCTGGGGCTGCAATCTCCAAAGGGAGACAGAGAACAACATATTCACAGGTGAAGCCAGCACTCGAGTGTAATAAAAATGTAATATTGAGTGTTATTGAACTTGTTCTCTATAAGGGCAAACGCAACAGGGCTGATCAATAAAATGCTATAATGAGTTCTAGTCATCAGGTCAGAGTGAGGAAAATGAATGAGTTGAAAACACCCGTATTTTTTTAATCAGGAAAAAGGCGATCCGGTCTAGGAAAGCTAGTGAGTTTGTGGCTGTTGTCACCATGCGTGTAGCAAGAAGGAGTAAACACGGAGCATCCTCTTGTTTCTAGGCAGGTGGCAACATGATGGAGATCCTGGGTGGGGCTTGTACATAACTAAGGATGGATTTGTTTTTTTGAGAGTCCATAGCAGTAGGAAGATGATCTTGCAATTGCCCCATATAATGATAAGGGACATTGATGGGTTGGTTGGTTGGTTGGTTGGTTGGTTGGTTGGTTGGTTGGTTGGTTGGTTGGTTGGTTGGTTGGTTGGATGGATGGATGGATGGATGGATGGATGAATGCTAGGTAGGTAGGTAGGTAGGTAGGTGGGTAGACAGGCAGGTAGACATTATTGTTACTATAAACTTCCCTAACTTGAAGTATCAACCAAATTTTGCAACCAGCAGTGCAAACCTCCTTTTCAACAAACCAGATATTGGAGAATGAATCTCCTTTCCCAAATGTTCGTTTGTTGGATGGCGGTATATATATTCATCCTTTATCAATTTCATATCCACAACTTGAAACCATGCTGAAAACCTGAAGAAATTTGTGGGAATCCTCTCCATTTCCACATCTCCAAGGACTGATTAAAAGCAAACTTCGGCTGTTAATCACCTCAAACTCACCTTAAAGGGAAAACAAAATTCATTACAACAATCTCATCTGCAAAAGATTCTTTCTATCTTCACTCAAAAAGCTAACTTAGTGTTAGGAAGGCAGAGGAGAAATGCTGTTAAGAGAAGAGAACCTGTAACCACAAATACTGTTGCAGGACAGCTCCTGATATTTCTCATCATGGCTATCTGGTTTGATGTTATAGTAGAGCATCATTGCAAGTCATAGAATAGCACTTTTTTGGAATAGTCACAGGACTCCGACTTCTGTCTTAATTTTACTGGTACACTCTACTCTTATTGAATTTTTTGGGATTCATTCACACTTAAGTTTATAGAAGACTCTTAAGTAATCAGGAATGCACAACTTGCATCCATTCAGACATTGGTTGAAAGCAAAAGTGAGAGCAGTGGGACAGCATTGGAGGGTTATAAGTGGAGGGTGACATCATCTGTGAACGAGGCAGTCCATAGCACATGCACAAAAATGCCTTGTCTGGCAGCAATACCCTTTTCTTCCTAAGGGAAGTTTTAAAAGGAAGGCAAAGCCTCAGGCAATACCATAGAGCCCAGGTATTACACAAGAAGGATCCCACCTTAAAATGCTGTTGGGTAGAAGCAACACAGGAAGGAAAACGGAGGAAAAAATACCCAGATTCCAAGCAAAATTAGGGTTTCTACTTCACATAGATCGCAGATCGATGGGATATGATCTTTTTCAGGGGAGTTTCTCCGGTACACATCACTTGAAGCTCATAGGCCAAGATACAGAAGAGTGCATTTTTCGCTATTTATAAAAGCGGGGGGATCTCTTTTGGGTTCCCCAAATGCCTTGAGCTGGCTCTTCTTTTCCTTTTCACCTTTTCCTTGTATATTTCTAGTACAAGTGCTTTCTGAGCAGAGAGTCCTGTCCCTTCTCTTTTTGTGCAAAGCATCTAGCAGGACTGGTGGACTGACTCCTATGCCAAGCAGGTTGCATTAATCCCCCACCCCCACCCATTTAATCTTCACAATAGCTCCCTTCCCTCTCTATTTCCAGGGAGGTGATTTCACAAGGTCAGTCCTGCAGAAGGATCAATAACAGCCTCCAAAGTCACCTTTCCCAGATCACTGCTGATTGCAGTAACTCTCTCCTCCCTGGAGCCTTCTTCCCTCATTCAGCTGGCTTTAGTTCCCCTCTCATCTTCCATCTCTTCTTGCCCTTCTTGGGTTTTGTACTGTTGTGGTGACTTCTTTGCAAAAGTAGTTTTTAAACACTTTTTAATTTTATTTTTGGAAAGGAGGTTTCTTAAAATAGCTGTGGCCTCCCTTACCCTTTTTTTTTGTTCTTTCCCATTCCAGCTGTTTTGTGGTTCTTTCCCCCCAAAGAATGGGAATAGCAGACTCTTTGTCTCTTGGAAAGGAGATCACTGAATATGTAAGACTGCAACGCAAGTTATTTTGGACAAATTGAAGATTCATTCAGTCCAGACCTTTGTCATCGGGGTTTGCCAATCAGATGGGCAAGGCAAAATGATCTGAATTGGACAAGGATGATCTTGTCATCTGTTCTCAATCGCTAGTAATGAGTGGTATGCTGACTGACTATGGAAGCTGCATTCAGAGCAATCACGTTAATTCCGTGGCAGAGAACTTCTTAGGAATGAAATCTAACTCTTTTTTAAAACGCACGTTTGTCCGTGTGACTGAAGACAATAAGAGAAAAAAATCCACTTCAGCTGGTAATATATTGTTTAACTAGTTTCAATTTAACTGAATGTCCGTATCCCCATAATCTTTCTAAGGTATTTTTTAATTAAAACAACTTTGAACATTCGATACAATGAATTATCCATTGTGCCCTATTCATTTGTTTCACTGTGAACAGAGAAGCAAACACAGTCCTCCATTGTTGAAAAAAATGCCATTTTTCCCTGTTTCATTCCGTATCTCAGTATCACTCCAGAATCAAAAATAATTATAAAACACCGTATGGGCCCTTTATGTATAATCCCACTGATCAGTGAATGGAAAGTTTGATTCATTTCTAAATATAATTTGATCTAAAATTTACAGAAAACCAGTTTTTGTACCAGTTTCATTTGATGATCTTGAATTAATAATGTGTGGGGAGAAGGTAAGTAATTCTGTTTCTCCTTGCAATTTAAAAAACCTCTTTCATGTTTGTTCTTGTGGCAAACTCAGGGCAATATGTAGATACCTAGGGTATTGTAAGTTATGACACTGTATGGAATACGAGGGGAATATGACTTTACATGTAATATTGGAAACCAGACCCTACAAAGTGATTGATGGGGAAAGCAAGTTGTATAAATATATTACATACATATCTTTTTGTTTTTAATATGCACCATCAAAATCAAGCACCAGAGAAATCAGAAGACTCAGACAGTAATGGGTATAAAGATTTCTTGCAAGCTAAGCTAAGCTCTCTACAAGAATCTGAACTACTAATAGCCAAAGCAAATTGGCGGTAGATAAAAGTCAAAGGCATTCAAGGCAGGCTGGGCTTAGATCTCTTGTGGGCGCAATGGAATTTACGACTGATGACATATTTGACCCTTCCCTCAGGCTCAGCCTTCTCATCTCCTATAATCAAGTCATTTTCAACTCTTAGCTACCATATAGATAGATTTTCTCTGTGACAATATCACTAACTGGTCCTCCTGGTCTTCTAATGATGCACCCATTTCATTACTGAAAATGAGTCCATCCAACTTGCTGCTGGTTGTCCTGTTCTTCTCTTTCTTTCCACCTTAGTTAGTTAAGGCTCTGTTCTCCTAGTGACAACTTGACAATTAGGAATGCTTTTTTGACTCACCTCATCCCTGTTTTTCTATGAAGTCACCTTTGAGTAAGCAATTATGCCTTCTTCAAATGGCTGTTTGTTGTTATTTGGAAGCAAGGTAAAGCATCAAACTAAGCAAGTCAGAAAATGAAGAAGAGCCTTTACATCTAGATAACAAGGCATGCTTTTGTTACTTCCCAGCTGTTTCTATTCTGGTCACAAAACAAGTTCTTGCTCAACTACCATCTTCTTCCCTCCCTTTCAATAGCAACAGATATTGTAGAACAGTGCAAATATTCTCACATTGGCTCTTACAGTTTTGATTTGTGGTAAAACCAAACATTGCATCCACAACCCAAAACAGTTTACTAGAAAAAAGTTCTTCCCTTTAATGGTAATTCAGTTAGCATCGTCAACCGTGAGAGACATTTTCCTTTCTTTTCACAATTTGTATGCCTGTAGTTTAATTTAGGTGACTTTAATTTAGCCAACTTTAAACTCTGCATAACTTTAACAGCACCCAGTTGCAGGCAGTTTATTGCGAAGATGGATTGGAGGGATAAGTCCTCATATGAAGATTGCCTCAAATTATTATTATAGTTTTAAAGTCAGCTTTCTTCAACCTCAATTTGCCGTCCTACTCTTAAACAGTACTTCAACTGTACGTTTCTTTGTGTTTCTCTATTCCAAATTGTACTCTTGTACTTGCTCAGGTACCACTGGTTTGTCTTTGCAGCAGTTACGTATCCTCAAGGGTACCCTGCATAGACATTTCTTCTTCCAGAATAGCCATTCTTTCCAGATTCAGCCCATCATAGTAATTGCATTCTGTTGCCATTTTACTATTCCGCTACAGCTTCTGTGACCTATTCTTGCAAACTCGGCTCGTATTCTCCCTTTTTTTTTTTTTTTTTTTGGGTAGCAGCAGTGAAACTCCGAAATGAGAGAGCTAGAGGCAGCATGCATGCTTAAGTAATTGCCTTTTAGAAGGCATTGAATAAGCAGGAGCAACAGCTTGTCAGATGAATTTGTGTCGGCAGGGCTGGGAGCTGGCAATATCAGTGGGTAGACATTGTTGAGCTGCAGGCGAAAGAGATGTACTGAACGATTCCTGTGATCTTCGAGTTCTTTGCCTCAGACCCAGGAAAGCCATGGTTTGCAACCAAGTAATAAAAACATGGATAGGTAACCTGGCTACCTTCCTGTGCTGTGACCCATTGTCCTCCATGGATCCTTCTCCTCATTTTACACTGACTTATTTTTGAAGTACTGCACATAAAATACTTATTAAAAGAATATGTAAGGAACACTTTTAATTTTAGGTGCTTTAAAAAGAATGCTTCTTGTCATTATTTTTCTGTTCTCTTCGGGGGAGGGTTTGGATTGTTTTGGTTTTGGTTTTGTTTGTTTCATTTTTTATTTCTCCCTAGTTCTTCACCTTGAGTGTAGCCTTCATCTGGCAGAAAAGAAAAGAAAGAAAAAGTGTGGTCCTCAGACACTAGAAAGTTGCCTACCCAGTATTGTATTGTATTGTATTGTATTATTGTATTATTTTATTGTATTATTTTATTGTATTATTTTATTTTATTTTACTATTTTATTTTATCTATTTTACTACCGTATTTTATTTTATTTATTTTACTATTTTATTTTATCTATTTTACTACCGTATTTTATTTTATTTATTTTACTATTTTATTTATATTTATATGAAAAAAGTATGTATACATGTATATGTGTGTATAATATATTTTATAGATAGGTATGTGTGATATGATTTATATATATTACATGCAGACATGCATGAGATACATATAACTCATGCATGTATATATGTATATAAAAATGTGTATGTATGTGTATACTGTGTGTGTGTGTATACAAAAAGTTTCAATGAAAGATGATCTTTTGGGTCCGGCTACATCATTACAAAAATTACATGACGCTGTTCTGGAAAAACTGTATGTTATCACATCAAGATATTCTCTGTTTGAGACTAGATCATCAAACAAAAAATTAGTCTATTAAGCTTAGGCTTAAATCTTGTCCCAGAGATTTCAGTTTTCAGGATGGCAGAGGGAATCAAGACTTCTTTTGCAGCCTAAATGATTCTACCCAGCATGGGCTGCATCTTAGTATTTTACTCTTGTGCATCTCCAATCTAAGTATCTGGAAGATACTATCTTAGTGCGGGGGATGAACTTGGACATCCTGGCCAAACCTGGGATGAAGGGGAAGCTATTTAAACAGCTGTTGCCCGATCTTGCTAACCTCCCTTTCCCTGTGGAGACATGTGAGGCGGTTCCAGTTTACAGCCTGCTGTTTTGACAGAGGCTCTGTTACTGATGAGGAAGTGGGAAGAGCATCCCCCTCCCTTTCGGTTCATTTCTGATATATGTCCATAGATCAGGGCAGCTCTTAGAAGAATCTGAATGTTCTTCCTTCAATGTAGAGCAAAACTCTGGAGAGACGGTGGCCTATCTTGCTCAGCCACAGTGTGCAGGAGAGACAGGGATTTACAGGGTCTCTGTGCTGCCATCTGGGGCACAGTTTTTCTCTGCCAAGCTTGGACTTTTCTTCCTGATTCCATGCTAGGCAAATTCATTGTGGATCAGCAAAGTTGCGGAAAATACCTCAGGCGTGCAGCGTATATCTTAAAATGACAGATGATTTGGATTTAACCAATAGTGAACTTGCTTTCAATTCTGCTAAAAATAATTAAGGGAAGAAAGTGTAGAATCATAGCCAGTCTTTTAACTGGTTATTGATTGAATCCAGTCACATTGTGTATGTCTCCATTCATCATGGAGACCATGGAGATTTATTTCTCAGTTGCTGTTATTATATGGACAAGATGAAATCAAAGAAAGTTTCTTGCAAAGCCATCTTGATAGGGGATTCCACTGCAGTGGAGGATTTATTTATTATGTTCGTAATCTGTTCAATAATAAATGCTCGTTGGCTGGATTGTAAACTGAGACCACTGTATAACAATAATTAGCACATCGTAGTACCCTACACAAATATATGAACAACCACATATGAAAAATGTGTCTCTTCAGATATTTAAAATGCCAAACAGTTGTTAAAGGTCTTATTTGATGTAGTGCTTTTTTGTTGCACAAAAGAATTTTCTCCACTTGTTGCATCATCATAATTTGATGTTGTTGTTGTTATACTTTATTCATTAAACATGAAGCTCAGTCAACTGAACATTCAAAAATGCATCACAAATACCAATGACTGGTGCTAATGGCTGATACGGGTTGCTGACAGCATCCTAGGTATCAACCAAGTTACCTTCTTAAAATATATGATGTTCTGAGTAATGCAGTTTTTTTGCAGTTCCCCTGGTGTTATTGCAGGAAGCGGCAATTTCTTGATGTATTTTATAAAATTCTTGGACATGGTACCAATGTCCTGATGACAATGGGGATCACTGTTAATGTTTTATCCATAATCACGTAGTTTTGATGGCCAGGTCACAATATTTCGTGATTTTTTCCAGTTCTTTTTCTTCAACTCCTAGTACTGCAATATCAATAAATTGTACATTTTTGTTTTCGACAACTGTAATATTTGGCGTGTTGTGTTCCAAATGACAATCCATCAGTATTTGAAAGTCCCACAAGATCTTCACCTTTTCATTTTTTATAATTTTTTCCACTTTATGTTCCCATGACTTTTTGGATAAGTCATATTTTTTACATAATGACCAGTGGATTAATTGAGCAACTCGGTTGTGTCTAGCTTTGTTATCAGTTTGTGCAATTTTGCTTCATTCACATATTAAATGTGAAACAGTTTCGACTTCGTCGTTGCAAAATCGGCAGTTTGGATTGTCAGTGGATTAGTGTTGTTGTTGTTGTTGTTACTCTTTGCATATTCAGCCAGATATTCAGATTGAATTTGGCATTTTTGTCTGCCTATGAAGTTCTTCCTAAGGACCTGGGATAGGCAAATGTGGATGTTTGATGGTGTTACGATACCGTTGCAGGATGTAAGCTGTTCCAAGTAAATATAACTTTTGTAATTGACTGATGGTGAATTTTTCAATGCTGAATATGTTCAAGGGGTGCACCAATTGTTTTGGAATTGCACCCAAGGTACCTATTACTATTATTACTATTATTATAGCTTACCCAGTAACTTCTGTTTCCCTCAAATGGAAGAAGACTGTATCTTTCTTGATGGATTAACTTTAGAAGTGCTGACAACTAAAAATAAATAAATGAAAGCTACCTCTTTGTGACTGTTTGGAAGTTACTTAGTGCTTAGAGATTCACATTATTGCCCCCTTCTTTCCCCACACCTTGAGTAGAAAGGTGAACTCAGAAATCTGTTAGAAAAGCAAAAATACTTTCTCACAAGTATTGGGAAATAAACATGAGGTTTCCCTACAGTATTCATTAGTTAACCTTTTTACCATAATTAGAGGGGTAGGCAGAGTAAGATCTTCAGGAATAGAGTTATCTCATGTTGTATCTCAGGAATCTGATATTTCAGATGTTATCCTAGCACATCCAAACATTATTTAGAAACTGGACAAGGGGGGGAAATTATAAGAATCTCTTCTACTGCATTCTTGTTTAATTTTAATTCAGTCCCTCTATCCCACATTAAGTCTTTCTCTGTGGGTTTTTTTTTTTTTCTGGACTAATGCACTTTGGGTTATTGTGCTGCAGCTGCTGCTTCTCTTTTTTACTTTCCTAACTTGTAAAAAACGAATCCACGTGATTGTTTCCTACATAACACCTACAGCATTCAATAAATTTGACCCAGTTTGTCAGAAAAGAGTGGGTGGGGCTTGAAATAGCACTGCAAAACAACTGGACTGTTTTTACAGATAGCCAATTTTAGTTTCCCTGGGAAAACATATGTAGGCTAAATTAATTTTTTTCCAATCAGGAACAACCCTCAGAGAGGGGAGACAAGACAGGACACATGATTAAATAAGGAGGGTACAAGATATTTGTTGAGACTTAATGATCTGAAAGCTTGTGTACCTTTTTAATAACAGAAAAGCTTTTTTTTGCATATAAATCTGTCTCCTGTAACAGAGACAAAATGAGATACAGGAAGCACACCCCTCTTGGGTGAATCAGTAGCCATTTCTATAAAGTGCCTTTGAGCCTCACTCAGGCTTTTGATGCTAATCCCATGGTAATTATTCAAGTGGAAAAATATGTGGAAAAGAAGCATTTGAAGTGCAAAAGAGCATTTTGGCTAATTTAAAGTTTTCTATTTGTACTACAAATCCAACTGGGGCAGAGATGGTTTAAAATCACCCAAAGGAGAAAGGATGCTGTTTCCTTAATAGGATACTTGGAACTCTCCTTAGATACTCTGAGGGTCTCTCCATGGTCTTCTGTCCCCAATTTTTGTCTTTCTTCCTAAATTAAATCTCTCTCTCATCAGGCAATTGGTGGCAGATTTGGCTTCTGCCTTTCGGCAGCTGCCTGTTGTCAATTTATATTATAATCACACGTAAGGGCCAGAGAGCTAACCCAGCCTGGGCCCTGTTCCAGGTTTATGCCAAGAATATATTTATTAACTATATTCTGGGCTGCCAGTATTTTCAAAGGAACACTTCTAACCATGAAGTTGCTTCTTCCCATCCAATTGCATTTCAGCATTGAGTTGTAACAAGCCAATGAAAATGTTGTGTTTGGGATAATAGTTGGGGATGTCATAAGATTGGAGTGGGAACGAATGGCCTTGCAGATAGCTAACTTCCAGCATCTTTCATTGTTGGCCAATTGCAGTGGGACTACTGGGAGTTGTGATTCTGTCACATTTGAGGGCCAAATTCGCCACTCTGTTGGAAAGTAGGCGAGACACACGGCTCTCCAAGTTCCTAACGAGTGCACATTCCATATGGATGGAAGGCCTTGTCTCAATATGGAGACATCCAACCCAAATGTGAATCACTGAGGTAGAAAGAGTCCAAGGAGAGACATGTGGGAATAGCAGGGAGACTAGACTGTTGGTTTTCCCAAAAAAAAAGAGATTGTATATAGAATGGCCAGAGCAGTAGCCCAGGAAACGCCTAATATCTTTGGCTGCCTGGCTAATTATTCAGTCTGACGTCCAGTTTAGTTTATTCTCCTGCCAGAGACAACAAAGGAGTATAGGAGGAGAACCTAGTTCTTTGCTCTTGCCCTTGGTTACAGAATATGGATAAATACGTCCACCTAGAAGAAGACAAAAAAAATGCCAAACTAAACTCTTTGCCACACTCTCTTCGTTTTCCTTTCTGACCCACGTTAACCCGAGTGAGCATTTTATATTGAAAGAACAAAAGTACCATACATCTCACAACCTCCACAGCCCAAATATTAGGGCATGCTCAAATAGTAGTACTTTGCATTTGTAACATGTGTCAGGAACTTCACAACTCACCGTACGCATTAGCTCAGTAAGCTATACAAGAAGCGAGCTGGCATTGGATGGAAGTCAACTGGGATGTAATAAATAGGGTGGTGTTCTTAGAGAGTAAGAAGACCATGTCACTTGACCTAATCTCTTCCGCAAGCTTGTTCCATCAGAGTTACTCAAAGCATCCTACAGTTAAAACAGTATGAATATGTGTTGTTTTGTTTTGTTTATCCTGCTTCTCACTCCCATAATAGAGAGGAGAGCCAGGACTGAGAGAAAGTCCCTTGTCTAAGGCTACCTAGCAAGTTTATGGTTGAGGTGAGAGCAAAATTAGGAAGTTCCCATTTCATGCTTGTAGCTATTGTACAGTCTTCCAGTGTGCCTCATTCCTCTCTTTCACCAGTCCCTTGACCTCCGACTGTCCCTTTTGTAGCATTCTGTTCTCTTCCCTACAAGCATGCTCAGGCTTATGAGTTATGCCATGCCTATCTGGTATACCCTATAATTTCCAGCACCTCTGCAGGTCATCATTTTGGGATGATTAGCATGTATACAGAATCTAGCTGGATTGCTGGATTAAAAAATAAGGTGCATAGGAAACAATTTACATAACTTGCCCAATCACCTCCTCAACAACTGAAGCTAGTCTAAGAGCTTTTAGTATCTCAGACATTCCTCATCACTGGGGATGACAACAAATAAAGAGTATTAATTTGTAAAATAGCTACCTTTCAGGAATATTTCGAAGTCTTAACACCTGAGAAGGCCATCTCACCCAGCCTAATGTAGGCACAACCTATCTCCTTGGAATCTAGCTGTAGCACCATCAACCTTACAATAAATTAACCAGGTTTCTTCCTCAGAGCTGCCAGAGAGTAAACTCAACTCAAATTTTCTTACACTTACTTTAGCATTAAAGGATGAAATAAGAACAGGGTTGGGGCATTGTTGGTGTTGGAGGCATGCAAATACTTGTCGTGCTATGGGCCAACAGGATTATGTGTTTAGGCTTCCAGTTCATTATTATTGTGAAAAGTAGGCCTTATAAGAACAGGTACAATATAGTCACTAACCATAATTCTTACTTATTTTCCCCTGGCAGATGGACCCAGTTCAGAAAGCAGTGATCAACCATACGTTTGGGGTTCCTGTAACCAAAGTCAAACGCCCCATCATCTCTTGCAACGTCTGCCAGATCCGCTTCAATTCTGAGGTAAGTTTTTAGTAAGTTCTGACACTTTGCTCTGCTTTTCGGTAGCAGAGAGTACAGTAACAGACATATAAAGCAGGGGTCTCCAACCTTGGCAACACAGCACAGCTGGCTGAGGAATTCTGGGAGTTGAAGTCCACAAGTCTTAAAAGTTGCCAAGGTTGGAGACCCCTGATATAAAGGACAAACAATATATAAATACAGGCAGTCCTTGACTTAACAACCATTTGTTTAGTAACTGTTCAGAGGTACAGCAGCACTGAAAAGGGTGACTTATGACCGCTTCTCATACTTAAAACTGTTGTAGCATCCCAAGGGTCATGAGATCAACTTTTGCACATTCTGACAAGCAAAGTCCATGAGGAAGCCAGATTCATTGAATGACTTTGTTACTAACTTAACAATTGCATGATTCACTTAACAACTGTGGCAAAAAAAGGTCATAAAATGGCGCAAAATTCACTTAACAGCTGTCTTGTTTAGCAATGGAAATTTAGGCTCAATTGTAGTTGTAAGGACTCAATTGAGGACTTTTAATTTAGTCTTGATCTCAGATATGATTTCAGAATCATGGCAGGTTGAATTCTTTCAAGATCCATGTAAGATGGCAGTTCTAAACATATATATTAAGATTCTCAGAGATGGAACGAAAAACAAAGATCTTCTCATAATTTGTATTTTTTAAAAATCTTATTCCAGTAAAGTTTACATTACGACTTGGGGCTGGGTAGCCCTCCAAATGTTAGTGGAGTGATGGAATTGAGGTCAAACACCATCTCGAAGGAGGCCAGTTTTCTTTCTCTGATGTAGTACTACACAAATGCAATGTGCTTATCACACTGTGCACTTCCCTTCCTCCAATAGGCTGTGATGTGATATTGATTGATTGATTATGTGCCATCAAGTTGTTGTCAATTCTAAGAGATTACATAGATAGATTTTCTCTATTATGATCTGCCCTTAACCTGATTTTTCAGATCATGATGTGATTTTCTCTATTATGATCTGCCCTTAACCTGATATTTCAGATCATGATGTGATGTAGTTATGGGGAAAATGCTGAAGAAGATGACATTGTCATCATAATATTTTTTTTTACTGTTGTAAATATCAGAAAGAAAGGAAAGAAAAACATTAAAAGGTTCAGCTTGCATGTTTTGGTAATGCTTATTTCCAGCCTATCTATGTCATGATAAAGTTGCTAAAGTTAGAATTGGTAGGCATTGTTACGTTTAGAAGACAAGTGAAGGTGAGTAACCTTTGAGTTGCTTGGTTCTTCTATTCCAGAGAAGGAGCAAGTTGACATTCTCTTACTTCTTTCAAGAACTGAATGTAGCAGTTGCTAAAATGGCAAAGTTCATCTTAGGAAGCTTTAATAGAAGTAGAGCCTGCAGATCACAGACATAATTGTCCTACTCTGCTCTGGTCAGAACCCATGTGGACGATTATGTCTAATTCTGGGCACAATAATTCAAATAAGATGATGATCAATAGAAGCAAGTTCAGGAGACGACCACTGAAATGGATTATCATTTGGAAACCAAGCCTTTTGAGGAATGGTTAAAGGATACATTTAGCCTGCAGAAAAGATGAATGTGGGGAGATAGGATTGCAGTCTTCAAATATCTGAAGGACTTTTTCATAGAAGAGAGACTAGACATATTATTTATTGATTCAAAAGATAGGAATAATATTAGTAGATTAAAGTCACTAGAAATCAGGTTCAGAGTTACCTGACTGTAAGAGTTGTCAGATAGTGGAAGCCAAGCTGCCACATGACATGCCATAGGTCTTCAAGCAAGACTGTTGTTTATCTGTAAGTGCCTCTTGCACTGACCAAGAGGTTGGAGTAGATGCCCTCTAACACAATTACTGAATCATAGAATTGGAATTGACCTTAGAGGGCATTTAGTGGAATCTTGTTGTTCTGACGTTTGGCACTATTAAAAATGTTCTGTTTAGAAACTGAGTTCTAAAAGAAGAGAACTGCTAAATATTATTAAAATATGCAAAAAGAAAAAGAAGGAAAGAGGAAATTGTAATTAAAACCTTTCTTCTCCTGAAGACAAAAGGCTATTAAAAGGTGTTTATCTCTTGGTACCAAGACTGTAAATGGGAGTTTTTTTCATTCAAGATAAATCTGGAAAGGCTTCATTTTTTTTGCTTATCCGTATTAGACCAGCTACTGCTATAATCATGTTGTTTCACATCTACTTTCCGAAAATAGCCACAAATCAGACCTGGAGGAAACAGGGGAAATTAACAACATATTGGGAAGTGGATTTTGCATCTTTATTAAAGAAAGCACCAATATATAACCTAAGTACAAGTACAAAAGCAAATTAAAATAGAAAAATGAATAATAATATTCAGCATGAAGTTATGTGTAGAAAAAGGGAAATTCATGGTGACTACAGAATATTGTTTTGGCATCCATCACAAAAAATGTTTTTTTATTTTCTCCTTTGAAAATAGGGTTTGTTTGTTTGTTTGTTTACTTCTTCCTCTTAATTTATACCATGTTGGGGTTTCCTAGTGATCTCCCATCAAAGCATAACCCCTGCTTAGCTTTTTGGTAATCAGCCAAGGATGCCTAAGTGCTACCATCTTCTGCTGTATTCATGAACTTGAGGAGAAATATAAATATTGTAAGCATCAATATTTAAAACTTCTATCCGAGATGACACTTTTATAGATGAAAGTAATCTGTTAGAAGAACATTATTACTGTAGATAATTTATAGGGTTCGAGTTTAAATTAATTTGTTCTTCCTTGTCATAATATTCCTTGAAAGGAAAGAGAACAAAAGATGTTAGTGTCAAAGAGGGGGGGGGGACCCAAACTAGTCTGAAAACATTCCTAGAAATTTATTTGGGTGTTTAACTTAGATATCTTACATCAGTTTGGTCTAGTGGTTAGGCCCCAGACTAGAAAGCAGGAAATCGTGAGCTCAAATCCTGCCTAAGCCATGAAAGCCAGCTGGGTGACCTTGGGCCAGTCAATCTCTCTCAACCCTACTTACCTCACAGGGTAACGTTATGAGGAAAATAGGAGGAGGAGGAAGTACTAGCTATGTTCACCACCTTGCGTTATTTGTAAAAATAATAAAACTGGGATATAAATAAATAAAATTTAAAAATTAGCCCAGACTAGCCTGGTACAGGATTGTAAACAAGTTTCAGAAAGGTTATAAATGTGTGCCATTCTCGTCGACCAGCACTTGCAATGTTATGAGTTTTTGGATCTCCTGTTGCTTTCTCCTTGTATAGAGCCAGGCTGAAGCACACTACAAGGGGAACCGCCACGCCCGGCGAGTAAAGGGAATCGAAGCAGCCAGAACGCGGCAGAAGGAATCGGGACCTCGGGAGGGAGACAAGCCAGGATCTGCAGGCAGTCCATCCTCCAGCACCGGGGAGAGTGATTCTGACCGCACAGGTTCTAAACTTCTTCTTTCATTACAAGTGCTCCCTAAAATCTAAGGGTTTCCTGAAGAACATTGTGTGGGGTGCATGTGTGTGTGAGAGAGAGAAGGTTCCTGTATTCTCCAAAAATGTTGAACCGATTTTCAAGACTTCTCTGTGAATCTGTAGCACCAGAATGTATTCCAGAACGTCCAAGTTCCAGACTGGTTTCTTTGGGATTTTAGGAAAATGAAGAGGTACTCCCAGGCCAGAGCATAGGAAGAGGAGAGTTTTCGGACCAGTCCTTGGTGCCAGTTCTCTTCTCTTGCCAAAAGGGCGGATGAGTCTTTTCCCCTTCTGCCGTAGAGCCAGTTCTGGAGAAACTAAAACAAACATTGATAATGTTGGCTAGGAAAGAAATACAGGGCTCTGGGCACTGCCCACATTCTGCTTCAATTACAGAGTTCAATAAGACCTTAGCTGTATTTTGCATCAATTACAGGGTTGAGGGTGAAACCTTTGTGCTAAAGGGAGGGAGGGGGAGGTTAGATCTTACATCCTGTCTTTGACGTTGTGCCTGTCTTCCTGATGATGGGAACTTGAGCTGCCTTCTCGGTCCGAGTGACCGCTGAGCAAGCGGGTAATTAAATCGCATCTAATTAAACATTGATTACGGCTCCAATGGCTGGTGGAAATGGAGCTGGGGCTGCAGCCAGCATACTTGCCTGGGGAACTCTGCCTCCCAGCTTCAGAAGAGGGGGATTTTGGAGACGTGCAAGAGAGTGACTAGCCTCATCTATGGCATTTCTGATGCTATAGCCTCCACAGCATTGCAGCTAAGCAGCATAGCCAATCTTCCAGGTTTGGGGTCAGCGGATGAAGGAAAGACAAGGGAAATGGGGTGGGAGAACCGACTTGTTAGGACTAACAGCTGCTTTTATAAATATGAGGCAATCTGTTTTTGCGGACAGCAAAGGATTAGAGGAAGTGTGTCATTCCACGTAGAGGCTTTTTAAAATATCAGAGCCTTTTCCAAGGATGGAGTGAGATCGTGTGCTCTTTCTCTATTGTATACAGGGAATCCTTGTTTAGCAGCCACAATTGGGACCAGCAACTCAGTTGTTAAGCAAAAAAGGGTTGCTAAGTGAAACTGTGACTGTGCTTTTGATCTTACTTCAGCTTTCCTTTCTTTAGAGACTTGCAAAGGTCATAAAGGCAAGGATTGGTCATCAAGTTAGTGCAAACAGTCACTAAACGAGACCTACCTGTATTATCCTGTGTAAAAGCTACGTACCATTGCAGTACTTAAAACAAATTACTGAATTAATAGGTAAAATCTGAGGTATCACTTGAAGGAGTCTGAGAATCACATCTGCAAAAAATGGCAAATTCCATATTGAGAATAATTAGAGAAAGATTTGAAAACTGACTGTCTGTGTGGCAACACTTTATACAAATTTCAATAGTTTCTGTCATTGCATCACAAAAAGGATTGCGTGTGTGTGTGTGCATTGAAGCAAGAAATGTGGTCGTTAAGAGTCAATGCAAACTTGATGGCACATAATTAAGATGAAGAAAAGTAGAACCAAAATAATCAAGGCATTAGAGCGCATCTGCAAGGGAAGTTCTAAATTTGGAGCGTTTTCATTCAAGAAAATACAGTTGAAGAGAATTGTAAAATTATGCATGATGGGACTACAGTGGAAAAATTAGTGGGTTTTTTTCTCATTGTATAAGAAACTGAGATCATTCAGTAAAATTGACCAGAAAATGATTCAGGAGAAGTCGGTTTAAAAAGGAAGATCGGATTGCCCCCCTTGTGTGGATTTTGGGGAATTTCTCAGGGATTTGGTCCAGCTTAAAAGTAAAAACAACAACGCAGGAGATAAAAATAAACATATCCAGAAGTCAATAGTCTTGCAAATGTAGAATTATTTTAAATGGGAGTTTAATCTGCATCCCAATTTACCACCATAACTTGTTGAGGAAATTATGGGTAAATTTGCCCATTCTTCCTTTGCTGGGGAAGCACTTTTAAAAGCAAACTTTAAAAAGCACATTTTATTACGCTCTTTAGCCCAGAAACAGGACAAAGATTAGAGGATTTGTCCCAAAACAATGGTGAATGGTGAAAGATATGCTTAGAATAAGTGACCAGCAAATTATAACAACTGTGCCCCTGAAAATGTATAGAAAACAAGAGATACCAGGAGAAATATATTACTGGAGAGAGATTTCTGATAGTTAAATGGATTGTCCATTGCTAAATATATATATATATATTTGAAGCTAATCAAATATGAGGGCTACTGCAGTTGTGGATCCTGTCCTAAACTGGATTAGACTAAATCACCAATCTCCAACTTTGGCTCCTTCCAAATGAGTGGATTTCAGCTCCCAGAATTCCCAGGTTTTTATGGCCACTGCTAAGGATTCTCAGATTTGACATGGAAACGTCACCTAGACTAGGGTAGGCTGGTCTAGAAAGGGGTGTCAAACTGGCGGCCCCTAGGCCGGATGCATCATGCGCAGGCCATGCCCACCCCAGCTCCGTGAATGGGAAAAACGTCATGAAATGTCACGTGACAGCAATGTGACGCAGCAAGTTTGACACCCATGCTCTAAAGTCTCTTCCAATCCTAAAGGTCTGTCAGAGAGCATGTCCCATGTTACCATGTAATCAGTGACAGCCTCCAGATGTCCGTAGCAAAACTATCAAGATAAAGGAGCTTTTTTAGAATTTAAGTAACTACTATGGTACGTGATACCTCATGTTACTCCACATTCTTCCCTCTTTATTTGTATATGTTGTTTTCTCCAGTGGTTTACAAAACTAGTTAAAATATGCAAAATAGAACCAGAGTATTGGAACCACATGAAACAACAAATGAAACAACAGCAGTAATTCATGGCTGCCTAAAAAAAGTTTTCCCCACCCCCAAAATGCCTGAACACCACCAGTGAATAAACCCAACAAAACCCTCTTAAGATTTTTCTTTCTATGAAGAATTGGTTTTCCAACATTTCTTGCATTCAAAACTCCAAGACCTTTGCTTATAAAAAAATTAAAAGCAGAGTTTCATCATCCAGATTTTAAAATGATGGTTGGATTTTGCCTTTGAGTGCAATTCTGTTTCATTGATACAGCAAGATAATGTTTATAGTGGGCAATGTAAAATTCATGAGATGTCCCTCAGATATTTGAGGGGAGGAATCCTAATTTTGAAAAGGTTCTATCCCGGCCACTTTTAATTGAAACAAGGTTAGACAAGAACTAATGGGAAAGACTTCTCTCCCATTAGGCTCCTGCCAATCAGAACAGATGAACTCGGGCTAAATCAATCAGTAATCCGATCTGTCATAAGGTAGCTTCTTATAAAACGCATGCCTTTCCTTCTGAGAGAACTGGAAGTGTGATACGTCGTCTGCTAACTCTCCAGCTATGCAGATGAGCTAGAAATGAACGCAGGCTGAAACACAATAGTCAAGAGTTCTGGATGGATTGGATGCCCTGCATGGTTGTGTCCATCTCTTGAAATAATTCCAATGGAGAACTCAAGGACTGTGATATTTCAAATACTTCAGGGTGAATCTGTCTTATAGATAAAGAATGGTATGAGCAGAAGACTCATTCCGGTTTCTTTACAAGTGTGTCAACATCAAGATCCTCCTGTGTCGAAACCATTGCTCTTCAGTGTGAAGACATTCAACCTGTGCATCATTGTTTGAGTTTGTGTCAGTCAGGACATCTGAATCCTGTATTGTAAGTGGCAGGTGCTTCTATCTGTACCTCTAGAACCAGAACAGGCAACCGTATCCTAGGAAGAGTTGCTTTCTGTTACTATTAACAAGAAAAAGGTGGCCATGTTCTAATACCACAGAAACAAGAAAGTTTTGGAGCAGGGAATTGCATTTCATTTGGCCAACATCATCCATACAACTTATTTCTTTAGTTTTCACTGGAAAACAGCAGGAAAAACAATTTTTACCAGGTCACTCCTACATTTCCACAAGTTGCCCAGAGGAGCACGGGGGCCCATTTGGTGGCATCAGACCAACCTAATCTGACCTTGTGACCCGTTTCCTATTTTGAGCACAAGGAAGGAACCTGATACTTGTTTAGTCCAGGGATCCAGTCTGGTAAGTCCAGCATCCCTCTTGTAAAAGAGTGCCAGTTGTCTCTTATGCATGGCTGTTTCCCCGATGAAATTTTTCTGAGAACTAATGAAAGCTCCCTCCTGCTGTTTGGTTCAGCAAAGGTCTCCTCATTTTCAATTTTGCATGTTTTAGAAGTGATACACTGATAAAACGCCAACGACCAGAGTGTTTGATAACAATGGGAGATGTAGTCCCTCTCAGCTGGATGGCAACCCGTTCAGGGAAAGCTAGATTTGACGATCCGATTTGGAATGGGATCCCTGATGCAAACCCTTACCTGGCCGTCAAACTCAGCAGGCTAGTCTAATCCACCTTACAAAACTGTGGGGAATCATTTACGCTGCTTTGAAGGGAGACAGGATAGAAATGCATTTGTTTGTTTTCCTGAGTGTGTATTCCCCAATGACTGGGCAGGCACACAAGAAAACAGTATTTAAAACCCACACACACAAAGACAGTCATACGAGGGCAAAAAAAAATAAAAAAAAATGAATCGGCTAACATACCTGGGTACATTCTTCATAACAAATTCATATCCCATGCTAGCTCGGAGCCTGAGGAAACAACCAGATCTTCTGGAAGGACAGCAGGGGTGGCACTGTCTGGGCCTTGGGGAGATGCTGCTTCAGAGCATGGGCACTGCCACAGAGAAAGTGAGCCTGCTGTGTCCCTTAAGGGTGCTTGAGACCTGAAACAACACCAACCCCGTTGGATTGTATAGGAGAAGCAGAAACAATTAGAGAAAGTCCCTCAAATATCCAAGTTTTATGCCATGCAAGGTTTGTAGGTGATAAGCAGAACTTTGAATTGAAGCCAGGAAGTTCACTACTAACCTTTGCAACTCACATAGCACAGTTGTTACCTGGCCTTCTGAGGATGCCCTTAATGACTCATGTCACTCACTCCTGGATCAGCTGTAACTTGTCCTCAACGACAGCCCCGTGCAAATTGCACTGCAATAGTTCATATGTGAGATGACAAGGGTACAAGTGACTGTTGAGATACATTGCCACTGTTCTGGTTTGTGACCTTCTTGGATTATTGGGGGAGGGAGAGGCTGGGAGCCTTAATTCTAGTAAATAAACACATAATGAGTTGATTGAACTTCACTTGTAGGCACAAAACAGACCTTATTTGCATTGCATTAGTTTTTTTCCTTCTCCCGATAGGTATTTTTGAAGTAGTTGGAAGGTGGGCTCGGATCTGCCTTAAACCCCTCCGTGTTTAAAATAGCTGTAGGGCAACCATTTCGTGGGTGAATTGCGCTCGTTTTTCCCCTCTTTGTAAGGTGCTTCTTACATCTGCGTGGAGTTGAAGGCAGCAGTCTGCTCCTCACTGAAACTCTAAATTCTAGGAAACACTTGGCAGAGATGCGGTTGTCTGGAGATGAAGAATTTATAGGGAGGGTTACTCAGAGTTGCTGGTTCCCAGCCACCAATGACCTCAGAGCTCGATGGGCTTTTCCCTTCCTCCTTCCTTCCTTCCCTCCCTCCCTCCGTTAAGCAAGAGACCCTGTGTTTTTCATTGAGGATTCAGACTCAGCGGGTGGGGGAGACACCAAGACCAATGAGAAGAGTGATGCAGACTAAAAGGGCATATCTTACCCAGAAGGCCCCAATACGCCTCAGAAGTGTTCTCATGTCTTCTCTGATGAGGCTGGGTCATGTCATAACAATTCCAGGCAGGAAATCTGTGTTCTTTCTTTCGCTTGAGACCTGTCACACACTGTGCTTTTGGAAAGCCCCCATCCCCACCCCGCCAGGACTGCTGCCAATAAACACCAAATGCAACATTCTGTGCATGGAAGCCCCCAAGTGCACAACTCCTGTCTTAATTCATCAGCTTGGCTATTCTGCTTTAAAACTCTCTTAAGAAGCCATTAGCCCATTTCTCTCCTTGCTGGATCTACACTGCACAGGTAGTCCTCGACTTACAAGAGTTCGTTTAGTGACCATTCCGAGTTACAACAGCACTGAAAAAAACTGACTTAGAACAACTTTATTTTCGCTTCGAGTGTACACTAATCAGCACACATTAAAATGAAATTTCGTTGCTTACGGCTCTCAGAGCATCATCACCTCCAATATACACTTAGGACCGTTTTTCACACTTAGGACCATTGCTTCATCCACATGATCAAAAGTCAGATGCTTGGCAAGTGACTCATATTTATGACCGTTGCAGCGTCCTGGGGTCATGTGATCCCCTTTTGTGACCTTCTGACAAGCAAAAGTCAATGGGGAAGCCAGATTCCCTTCACAACTGTATTACTAGCTTAAAAGTTACTTTTTCATCACTGTCATAACTCGAACCATCACTAAACGAGACCTACTTGTATTATCCTGTGTGAAAGCTACATATGGCGGCAGTACAGGTAGTCCTCGAGTTACAACAGTTCATTTAGTGACGGTTCAAAATTACAACAGTACTGAAAAAGGTGACTATTTTTCACAGTTATGACCTTTGAAGCATCCCCATGATCATGGGATCAAAATTCAGGTGCTTGGCACTAGAATAGAATAGAATTCTTTATTGGCCAAGTGTGATTGGGCACACAAGGAATTTGTCTTTGGTGCATGTGCTCTCA
>JANHFT010009909.1:20289-32151 GCA_032467955.1 Pseudoxenodon macrops | reverse complement strand
CCCAGTGCTATTGTATCTTCTTTTAAATAGCAGAGAATAATGTATACTTCCAGAAAGCCACATCAATTTTAACAGCAGTTGTACAAGTATAGTCTGAAATATAACAGTGTCCTGTTGTAGTATTAAGATAAGGCAGCTGACCCTGATTTAGTCATGTTTGGAGTAGATCTATTTAAATAATTGGTAGGAGTTAGTGTGACTACATTTAAGAAAACTTTCTGCTGTTAATATACTGCCATAATGTACATTTCTCCAATTCTTTGCTATTTCTATGGGACAGGATACATGCATAAAAATACACAGGAAACAGTGTATATCAGCTGTACTGTTTGCTGGGAGACAGAGGCAGATTTTTTTTCTTGTTTTTCTCCCCAAAAGCTAGGTGCATTTTATAATTTGGAGTATCTTATACTCCGAAAAATACAGTAATTATTTGGGATTGGGGATCCCTCTCCCTATATAGCAGAGCACGCATGGGACATGCTGAACTTTATTCATTCAGCAAGAAGAGTTCTGCAATAGTCATTGACTAGCATCCCCATTAGTTCTCATCAAAAGAAGAGACAGAAACAGATCCCAAGATCTTGTGAAATATTCCTTCAGATGGATCCAAACATGGAGAAATTTCAGCCAATCTTCCAAAACGTTATGGGAATCAGCAAGGAAGAGCAAGAAAGAAAGAAAAAACATCCAAGGAGGTGTCTAAGAATCCCCATAGGAATTGCTCCAAGGAGTTACCTACCTTTAGTTCAGTCAATGGTTTTGATAGGTGAAGGCAGTGGTGGGAATTTAAGCCCTACACATTGCCCTTTTAACTCCCATTTTGCATCTTCATATCCCATGGCTGAAATTCAATGGCAACACCACCCCTTATCAACAGAACCTTTTTATTATAGAATTTAAAATTAGGGATGGGGGTGGGTTACACCTCTACTTCAAGAGTAGCATTGGTCAACTCCTTAAAGCAACAACTTCGTTTTTAGGCTAATATAGGAGCTTGAAACAAGACACGTAAGATCTGGAATGTTTTTTCCTCAGTCGTTATGGAATGGATGATTTTGCATTTCATATACGGTACTTTGTTTAGAGAGCCAGTTTGGTGTGATGGTTAAAGTACCAGGCTAGAAACCCAATAACTGTGAGTTCCAGTCCAGACAAAAAGGCAGCAGGGTGACCTTGAGCCAGTCACTCTCTCTCAGCCCTAGGAAGGAGGCAAGGACAAACCACTTCTGAAAAACCTTGCCAAGAAAACTACAGCGATTTGTCCCGGCAGGCTCTGAGAACCAGGCAGAATTAAACACATGAGGGGGGAAAAAAGCTTCATTTCCATTTCCATATAAACTCTGCAAGAACCCCTCCAAGCATGTAAAATATGTTGGCTCCACTTATCAGGGTTCAGAGCTGTGAGGAAAGCAGCACTTCCTCCCCCTCTTCCACTCTTTCTCCCGTTTTGTAAAGAAACAGGTTCATCTATTTGCAGAAAACAATATTAATCCCTGCTTTCTCTCGCACAGAAAGAGAGAACAAAAGAGTAGAACAAAAGGTAGGACAGGATTGTTTCCACCTGATCCTGCATGGTAGGAGTTTCTGCAGGGGGAAATTCCAAAAGTCAACATGGAGATAACACAATAGAAGTCCAGCCTCTTTTGTACCTGTGTGAATGTGGCGTGTGCATATAGAGGGATGGGGCTTCAATCATTTTGACACATTCCCCATGGATGCTGTTGCACACCACTAAATATTTATCAAACGTCAACTGCAAATGTCAACTACTTGCTCCCTCATTCCTGCATAAAGGACCTTGAGAGGATAGGTTTGGGGATTGGATCGATCTGAAACCTCCCAACTATGCTACTTTTTTATTCTCCTTCAGATTTTCTGAATGTTTGCTTATCTTTACCGCCGAACATATCAGAGCTTCTGATATACAAAAGAAATCTGGGGGAATAAATAACACCAACATTTGGTGCTTCTTTCATTTCTTAAAACAAAATAATCCAAAAATACTCTTTGGGGCAAAGTAATCACACAATCCCTCCTCCGTTCTTTCATCAGCTTTTGCTGTAATAATTGCTACCAAAAGGCTTCTTGTAATTAGCAATTAGTCTCATATCACTATGTAGTAATTTTGAGCTATTCCTCTACAGCAAATTCCCTTGACTCGCTTATATTTGGGGCAGTTGTAGCATTTCAAGTTCTGCTGCATTTTTGCATGGTGACTCTAGCCATTCCAAAACACTAAATTGGTTCTTCGGTTTTCTTGTAGACTTGCCGGGACTATGAACTTGCTGCACTTATTTTTATTTTATTTTAGCTTCAGTTCTTCTGCAGAATTCCCTGAAGCATAGCAGAATTCAAATTTCCTTCAATGATGCGGAATCACCCACTTCCTGAAGTAGCAAAGCAAAACCGTTGACACCACCACCTCTGTGCTTGAGGTTCTTATTGTGAAGGGCAGGTTTTGGTTTTCACCAACTAATGCGGTTATGTGGCCTAGAAATTTGAGACAAGTGATATTTTCTTATTAGGCAAAGGTTTCTGTTGTTGCTACATTTCCAGGAATCCCATTTTTATCCAGGTTCTTTTGGATGGTGAAGTCATGAATAATGACTTTAACTAAAGTAAGACACATTTGCAAATAAATCTCTGGATGTTATTCTGGGATTGTTTATGGTGCAGACTCGGGAATGATTTTGTCAAGACAGGCACTTTTAGTAAGGTTCATTATTGATTCAAATCTTTTTCAAGAATAGATCTTTTACCAGGGAAGCCTGGAGCTTTAAAAGTATTATTCATAAATTTCTTTTGAGGGGGAGATGATGTGCCTCTATAATTTTATGTGGTGAAAATTTCACTATGATGATAGCAAACTGTGTGATGTTTAAATAGTTTATAAACTTGTTTTAAGTTCTCAGATAACTAGCCTTGCTCAACCTGGAGAGAGCCGATTGCCTTTTCACATTGATAAATCATGCTTTGTGTCTGAAATAAATGAAAGAAGCAGCAATCTTTGGTATTCTTCACTTGGTTTGCCTTTATGTATCAACAGGACCCACATGAAGCTCTGATAACATTTGCTAGCCAAGATATGCAAAACTTAAGAAAATTCAAGGATGAATACATTTGTACAGAACTATTTATGGTTAATACTATTCACATTTTGTAGATGGGGATCTTCAGCAAGTATGACTTGACTAAGCAGGTTATTCCATGCAGAGTTAATATTAAAACCATACAATTTTTTTTGTATTACCGGTAATTTATTAACCACCATTCCACTGACTTTATAGGGGAAACACACCAGGCTTCATTTTATGCACAATGCAGGATAACCCTTGTGGGTTAATGTTAGCGTTGGCCCATGCTCTGTCATGAATCAGGCATAGCGCATTAGGTTTTCTTTCTTGCAGCTCTTTATAGTGTCATTACAGCTATCTTCTTTGGGCTTCAGAGCCATCATTCTGCATGCTGGCCCTAGAAGATGGAACTTGGGACTCTATTAAAAAGCAGAATCCCACCACCGTCTTGATTTGAATGTACTTCCTACATAATTTCTTAGGGATCTGAATGCTTCATTTCATGCTCATGTTTGTGTAGGACACACAACTCTGCTTGGAAGCCTTTATATCCTGATTCTATCCAAGAGGATTGTTAACACTACGCTTTGCATGTTCCAGTTGCCAAAGGTAGCTGGATTAAAAATGGGGTGAGGGTGTGTGAGGAGGGGAACGTTATTAGGGTTATATTTATCAGCAAGAAATTGGTGTCTGGAATTTCCTGCTTCTATTGCAGTCAATAGCACAGCAGGCCACATGACTACGTATGACGACATTGAATGCCATAATTTCTGCATGATAGTGGAAGCAAGGATGGGAAAATGTGAAGCCAATGGTGTTAAGAGTTAAATTACCATATTTTTCAGAGTATAAGACGCACCTCCCCCCCCCCAAAAGAGGGTGGAAATGTTGGTGTGTCTTATACACCGAATACAGCCATTTTTGGCCTCCTGAAGCCCCGCCCCCGCGTCTCATTTTTGTGAAAAACGGGGCACGCAGAGGGTTTGGGAGGTCTGCAGAGTGCTCCCGGGGGCCGGGGAGGGGGAAAAAAAATCTTACTTGCCTCTTCAAAATCTTGGTGCATCTTATACACCACACCGGTGCATCTTATAGTCCAAAAAGTACGGTAGATTGATTTTTTCCACTTTTATTTTCCATACTATCTCTCTCCTTTTTTCTGTACTTTGTATAACCCTGCTTACCTAAAAATGAAATAGTGGGATAGGCATGTATAATATGTAGTAGAAGTATTGCTTCCAAATAATAGGCTTTATTTTGCAGTGGTCAACTGAAACTGAAGAGTATCCAGAAGATTTGGCTGGTACAGAATGTGGCGACACAGGCCATTATGTGAGCTTCTGGGACAGTCTATGTTATACCTCTACTCTTAAGAGGTACATTAGTTGCCAGTTTGCTTCCAGCTTCAATTCAATATGCTGTTTTTACCCTTTAAAACCTTTCTTGGCATCGGAATGGGCTGTGTGAGGACCTCTCTCTCCTTGGTTACAACAGCCTGCCTTGTTAAATCTTGCACAGAACACATGCTTGAGGTGGGGAGGATACGTTTGGTGGATTCCAGGAGATTTATCTTCTTTGCTATTGTGCCCACCTTACTGAACATCCTTCGGGCTGGAATTAGATTGGTGCCATCTCTTTTGATTTTTTTGTTTTGCAAGGCCCTACTTATGCTGCCAGTCATGGGGCTCCCAGAGAATCCAAGAACTGTCCTGATGACTCCATGAGGGGAGGACATTTCTATCCTCTCTTCATCCAAGGTATCTTTGTTTTTAACTTTATTTATTACTGTGGCTTTTGGATTTTTTTAAAATCTGTTTTATATTGGCTGTTTTGTTTAATGCTGTGCACCAACCAGAGTCCTTTTGAGGGAGATGGGCAGCTATATAAATCTGATTAATAAGATCAATGTAAACATTTGCTAGTATGCTTTTCTTCTATGCTAGTGGTAACACAGGGAAGAAACTGGACAAAATACATTACAAATAACCGTATTTCTAGATTCTAGAGGAAAAAGGAGGGAGACTAACATCTAAAATGAACTGCGTTGACTGTTCTTGACATATCATGTATCTGTGCAATAACCCCGATTAGTGTTTCCCCGTACAATAGCACTAATAACCAATAGGAGAGCAATGAAACTTGCGATTAGCTAGAAATCTGTCAAAAATGGTGGTCATGTTATAATTTGGTCAGTGCAAGACAAACACACAGGAGGTTCAGTTGGAGACAGCAGGTCAATGGAGCAGATCCCACGTGGCTCTTCATCGCAGAAGGGACCACTTAATCTGTTCCTTTGCTGACTGCAGTACCTGCAAGAAGAAGGTGGTAAACATTGGTGGTGACATGAATTTCTTACACAACTGTCCATCCCCATAACTCTTTTACAGAAAAAAAACATCTCAGAAGAGGGCTTCATAACACAAGAGATATAAGCTAAAGCTGAGAAGGGCAAGCCTAGTTATCTATGCACATTCAGTGCAAACGCAAATCCTGAGTCCTAAATAAAATAAAATGGGAGTCGGTCCACTTCGTCAAAACCACAACTGACTGAACATGAGGATCTTTTGTGAGGTTTCAAATTCTGTAATCATATTTCCAAGTTACAACAACTTTGCTCATCCCACAGTGGGACAGCGTCAGGTGGAAGAGGGCTATTCAGCACGTCTAAAAAATGCAAAGTTTTTGGATCACTGAAATGAAGGCGAAGACCAGTTGCGCATTCAGCTCACAAAAGCTCGTGCCTGCGTCATGCAGCTGCCCTCACGTCCCTAGGATGTTAGAGGCACACTGTATATCAACATCTTCAAGTGTAAATTCAAAGAAAGGTTCACTGGAAGGAAGAGTCAAGGGCAGCCAGGTATATGGAAAGAGGATATCACGCAAAATGTAAAATACCGCAGAAAATCTGACCAGAAGACATACCTGTGAGACTGTCTGTTCTGTGAGAGGGACATCCTCCCCCTAAAATAGGAAGAAGGAACTCTGTTTGGTGGGATGCAGAATATCTCATTGACCTTTCTGAAAAATAGATCTGATGGACTCCTACTTTTCTGTTCCCAAATCAGGGACTACAACTTGCCACTTAGGCCAATTGCTTATCGAGAGCGCATCCTTTCTCTTCCCCTGCCTCCACAGCATCACATCCCACTTGCAGACAATCCCAGATAAAGATATGGAATCGTGACACCCTTTCAATCTGTTGCAAATACAAGCTAAGTAACTGTTGCCTCTGCCTGTCAGTCAATTGGGTCAGAAAGCCCCTGTCTACTGGACAAGCTGTCAAGAAAGAAAAGGTCAGATAAGGCTCACTTACACGTACGGCAACCCTATGTAGCACTTGTTGGGGATCACTCTCCAAAATCACCCTATAAGAGAGAAAGAAATAATTGTTCACCAAATTAGCAACAGCAGTAGCACTTAAGACTTATATACCGCTTCACAGTGCTTTTACAGCCCTCTCTAAGTGGTTTTACAGAGTCAGCCTATTGCCCCCAACAATTTGGGTCCTCGTTTTACCCACCTCGGAAGGATGGAAGGCTGAGTCAACCTTGAACCTAGTGAGATTTGAACTGCCAAAATGCAGGCAGCCGGCTGTCAGCAGAATTAGCCTTGCAGTACTGCACTCTAACCACTGCACCACCGCTGCTCTTCAACTACAAATTGAACTACATTCTCTGATAGCTCTTGGAAAGGGAAGGGTAAGCAAAACTAACAAAGACTGATATTTCCTGAAACAGCCCAAGGCATTTCTTACCATTGAGAAGGCATGTTTTATCCAGAGACATGCACAAGATCCACATACAGGTAAACCCAAATTTGAGCATGAACAGATTTCTAAAGATATTGGACTCACCCCCCATCCACAATTTCATCCACTGCCAGGAAAAGGCCTTCCATGTTCTCTAGGAGAGCTCGCTTCTCCACATTCTTTCTGCAAGAGATGCCGAACACCACTGAGTGTGCAACTAGGACACTGGGTACCACTTTAGTCTCTTTAAAGTTTCTAAGGATCAGGACCTGGTTCAAAACTGAAATCCACCAACCACCCTTTGTTTTAACATGGTGTTGCTCAGCCAGAAATATGGTATCATCGGAAGCAAACAAATTATCTAGATGGAATGCAACTCCTCCCACCCCCAAAATGTAAAAAAGTTTATACGGTAGAGGAAAAGCAGAGTGGGAGAGCAGAGCAGCCAGTGTCCAGTGAGGATGCTGAGGCAAACAAAACTAAGTAGCTCTAGATGAAGCCACCAGTAGCTTGAAGCCCCTGCTTTCCCATCCCCTGAAAACCCAACATCATGGTTGCCAAACTCACTTGCGTCACGTGACATATCACAACTTTTTTTGCCTTTGTGGAGCCGGGGTGGGCGTGGCCTGCGTGTGATGCGTTTGGCCCACAGGCCGCCAGTTTGACACCCCTGCCCTACATGGTGGACCTACCAATTCTCAAACATGCAAATCCACAGATGGACTCCGGATTATTAATAATACAAGTAGCAAGAATACATCCTGAGTGGGTTATCTAATCAAAATCTGGTTATTTCTAAGAAAGAAAATAGATGGTCTGTAATGAGTTCCCTGTAGACATCTTGCACCTCAGCTGCCATACACCTCAGCTGTAGCCAATAAGGAGCTTCTTACCGCAACATCTGACTGAGTGAGTCAAAGAGGCAGTTGAGCACGGCCATTAGCATCAGCTGCAAAGGAAAAGCACATCCATATGATCAACATAAATGCATACACAATGACCCAAAGGCTACATTCATTCTGGAATGGTTGGAGGTTTTTCACCAGAAATGAAAGGTGTTTTGTTGCAAGTCACTAGGGACCAAAGTAGGGCATGGGTATGCCAGAATTGTGCATCTATGTTATGTGCCATTAGTTCTTTCTCTTAAATATATATGAGCTTCTCAGTTTAAAATGGAATAAGAGAGGGTAATGATTCAATCTTGCCACAACGTTCTGTCTAAGGTCAACAGTATTTTGCAGTTTGCAGTCAGTTTTCACACAACCTAAGGTTGCCATCATATAACAATGATGACAACAAAGTTTTCTTCATATGGAAGTCAGCATGGTTTAAACTTGTGGTAGTACTGCAAACAGCTGCTTTGCTGTTCCTAGAATAACATACCTCATTTTCATAGGAGCTGCCGATAACATAAAAATACAGGTCAATGCTGCTCTTATAAACAACAGTCAGGCCTTCTAAGAGGGCAATCTCACCTGGAACAAGAGAGGGTGGAAGGTAGATAAATACAACCAAACTATATTTCCAATCCTGAGTAACGATAATATTCTGATACAGTACAGTCACCCTTAACTTTTAAAAGCTGCTTAACAAGAAAATGTTGCCCCAGAGTTAATGCAGGCTTTTGGGAGAATCTACACTAGATTATAGAAACGATTGGCTCTTGCTTTAAAAAAATGTTTAAACTGGACTGTTGTAATAACCTATCAATACTTATATTCATACCCATTTGCAATTAGTGTTGCATAAATAAATTATGTGTTACAGGGTGCAGCATGAATCAACATTCCTGCATCAGCTCACATGCACAAACACGTAGGGTGCTTCTCAGGAAACAAGAAATTTGAAAGGAGTATCTTATTACAGCCATGTAATATGCATTTTTTATTTTATGTAATAGGAGGGGGCATCAAAAAGAACTTTTTGTTTCAAAACTGAACCTTGAACAAAATCCAGAGGGGTTTTTAGGAGATAGGTAGGACAATGCTGGTGGACCTCAGTTCTCTCAAAATTCTAGACTCATGGAATTCAAAGGAGACATTTAAGCCTGAGACCTAAATGCTCTATGCATGGACTACTATCCAACTGACTGTATCCCCCCAAAAAAGAACCCACCATTACTTTGAATAGGCTGGTTCTACTGTAAACCTGTTTTTGCTATATTTTCTTGACATTCAACCCAAATATGCTTTCTGTAACAAGTGCAAGACATCCTGTGTCTTGCACTCTTAAGACAATGAAAGCACATCTTCATTTTCTTCTAGGTCATTCACTTTCCAGAATTTAAAGAACACTGGCATCTTTTCCCTCACACTCAATTTTTTGCAGCCAAACATTCCTAGTCTCCTCAATTTCTTCTCTTAAAACTGCTTACCCTTGATGTAACAAATTTCTCCTAAAAATGAAGTGCAAATTAAAAAATAACCTGGGAACTTTTAAAAAACAGAATTCTTAAAAATGTTCTTAAAACTTTCTTGTACACATTGATTCTGGTTTTCCCCACTGGTATAGATCTGGCCTTTGGAATGTATTAACAAATATTGAAAAATAATGGGTAACTCATGATCCGTGGAAAACCTACTATCTGTCCGATGGGTCTTGCTGAAAATATTCTTCTCAAAAGCCTTCTGCTCCTTGACGGTGGGATAGGTGTCATCATAATACTAGTAAGGGAAAAGAAAGGCTGATTAGCTGTGAGGCAAGGAAAGAAAACAAGTAGCCAGATTCAAATGAGACATACAACCATATTAAAGGCAACTGCATATGCTTAAATCAGGAGCAGGGGATCCTGTAAGATATGGTCGGACCACCATTTCCAGGAAACATGCTAGTTGGGAGTTAATGTAAATTATAAAGTCAAGAATATTGAGAGGGGCAATGGCTCCTCATGTCTCATTTAACTGCACAGTCTGCCACATCTATAAGGTGCGGAAGGGTATTCTAAGTTTCTTTTCCATCACAATAAACCTGACAGACACCTCCCTGCTTTCTACAAATGGGGAACTGAGGCAGATATAAGACATTTGAATCTGGGTAGGAGGAAGTTGAGCCAAGATCTCATAAATTAGTCGCCCAAATCAAATGTTTTCCTTTGCCCTCCAAGATAAGTACACTAGGGCAGAAAAAGATGTGATAGTTTCATTAAAAAAGAAAAAGAAAAAAATTCTAAACCAGAAATTTTTCAATTGATACAGATTTGGGGAATGGGGAAGCATTGCAGGCAAACAATTTAATTAATTTAAAAGGGTTTTTTAAATAGGGCCAGATTTATAATATTTGTTTTTAATGGATTTTTTAACTTTTGTATTGTATGTTTTTATTACTGGCTGTACACCGCCCAGAGTCTTTTGAGGGAAGGGCGGTATATAAATTTAATAAATAAATAAATAAATAAATAAATAGACCCGACCTCACTGTGGTCAAGACCCACTTGTCCAAGGTCGTGGCCTCCCATTGATGATAAAAAAGGTCCAGGCAACCCCCGATGGGAGGAGACGACAAGGACTCAATGGGAACACTTGAATGGGCGACCCCTACTGACCTGGGAGGGCCTTCTGGGGGGAAACCGCTGGCTCTATCTAGATGATCTGTCCTGTCGGGGGCCCTGTCTGGGGGAAAAGAGGGGTTGAGGACAGGAGCCCCCGAAACCACCGTCCTGTCCCTGAAAGGGTTGAGACCTACCCTGGCCCCTGGAGTGGAAGGTAGGCCTCCAAATCATAGGTGGTAGATACTTTCGTTTGTCCCTGGTCTGAGAGCAGAGGCTCCAGGCGGGGGGCCAAAAAGGTGGGTGCTGGAATCAGAAGACATTGCCAGTCACCATTTCTGATGGGCATCGGCCTGCCACTGGTGCAGCCAAAGTAACCTTCTGTAGGTGACGGAGGAGCCAATGGCCTTAGCTGCGAAAAAGGCTACGTTAAGAGTGGCATCAGCAAAAAAGTCCAGAACTGCAGTTAGCTTGGCCATGTCCAATTGGGCCCAGACATCTGAAACAGGGATCCTATCTTGTAATTGGTGGAGCCACATGATGGAGGCCCGATTGAAGAAAGAGGCCATGTTAGCGGCCTTAACAGCCCAGGTGGATGATTGATGGGCCCTGACAAGTGTCTGTTCAGCCCGCTTGTCCTCCAGGCAGAGGGTCTCCTTGGGGGGCCCAGTGACAGGGGATGCGGAGGTGAGGGCCAGAATAGGAGCGTCTATGGAGGGAACCTGGAGTGAGTCCATCAGATCAGGCCCTATATTATAAAAGTGTTTGTCTAAGGGGCCAGCAATTGGACCGGAGCAAGGAGAGCCCCATTGTTTACTTACAACCCCCTGGAACATTTTTGGACCAGGTACAACCTCTGTCTCCACCGACGGTAAAGAAAAAAGGGAATATGAATTACCCGGGTTAGCAGATGAAGCAGTCGTGGCTAGACCTGGATCTCCGAAACCTGTGGTAGCTATGGCCTTAGATAGCAAGGACCTGAACAATTGAGGGCGAAAAAGGCCCAGGAAAGGTTGATGGTCAGGACCTGCGTCTTTATTTTTCAATCTCAGGAGTTTGGTTCTCCCCTGAGATGGAGGCATGGTCAGATGGAGAGCCCGGGCAGATGGTTGTCCAGTGCTGTAGGGGTAGCGCCCTGCCTGGGGGCATCATGTCCAGTAAACGCAGAACGGCCGTAACAGGCGTTTCCAAAGAAGCCCTGCATTGCAACCCAGCTGCAATGCCCCATTCAATAGCAGCTGCAATCAGCAGTTCAATATCCGGGATCAGGTGGGGGGGAGGAAAGGCTGCTGCTCCACAGGGGAGGGGTTTGGGAGATGGGATTGGTTCAGGCAAGGAGTGCCGGAAAGATGCCCCCTGATCTGACATAAGGGCAGGTCACTGGGGCTGGCAGTCAAAAAGGTGGCCCACCTGAGGGCCTGGAACATTACCGAGCCAATCAGGAGACCAGGATGAAACGGGGACAGTCTCAATAGCTAGGGGAAGGGATGATTCCTCCTGATCCCTGTCCCTGTGCCGTTTGTCTTTCTTGGCCTTTTCCCTCCAAGTCTTAGAAA
>JANHFT010009909.1:0-20189 GCA_032467955.1 Pseudoxenodon macrops | reverse complement strand
TCCAGAAGTTGTGAATGCTCCAACACTGGAAGTTTTTAAGAAGATGTTGGATAACCATTTGTCTGAAGTGATGCAGGGTTTCCTGCCTAGGCAGGGGGTTGGACTAGAAGACCTTCAAGGTCCCTTCCAACTCTGTTATTCTATATTCTATATGTCTTTTTCTGCTACTGGTTCTCCAGAACCTGCCGGATTTCACCCCTGCCCCAGGACCATGGTGCTGTGCCAGCATTTCCGGCTTAGGCAACGGAACGGACCAAATGGGATTATTTTGCACCGTCAAACTTTCCTCTATAGTTTGTCATCCAGCAATCCTGACCTTTCGGGGATAATTTGTGTTGGCCGGGTGACAGAGAGGCCATCGCTTCTACATCCACTCTGTGACGCTCCACAAAGGTTTCTTGCTGACGTTGTTTAGAACAACGGTTGGTTTTTTTGGAGGCATGGTTTTTTTTTGGGAGCGGGTTGTCCTTACATCAATGGGGCCGTGACCCCCCCAGAGCCAGCCAAGCGGGTTGAGCAAACAGACCAGTCAAAAGGGCATTCGCTGGATTACAGAATCGGTGGCCTGAGTTCCCCTTCCCCTGCAGGGGATTTGGGGCCCATTCCACATCAAAGGAACTTGGCCTTTTCTCCCAAGCTGGTGTTTAAGAGGCCACAAGAACAGAGTAGGGGGTTTTTATTTTTGGGTGCGGGGAGGTGGGGGATAGAGGTGTAATGCGTGGTTGGACTGCAAGAGTGAGGCTTTGAGAAGCCGGGAGAGAATGGAGGGCTGCCCATTGATCTATCAGGTCTGCGTTCAGGAGGAGACTCTTTGGGAGTGCAACCTTCTGGATATGAAAGAAGGCAGAGAAGCCCACCTTCCCTCGCCCCAGGGAAAGCAGGTGGGAGTCCTGCCTGCCCCACACTTGGATGTTTCCCCCTCCCTCAGCTGGCTTTAGAATTGAATAGACTAAGAGTCGGAAGGGACCTTGGAGGTCTTCTAGTCCAACCCCCTGCCTAGGCAGGAAACCTTGCACCACTTCAGGCAAATGGTTATCCAACATCTTCTTTAAAACTTCCAGTGTTGGAGCCTTTGCAACTTCTGGAGGCAAGTTGTTCCACTGGTTAATTGTTCTGACTCTCAGGAAATTTCTCCTTAGTTCTGAGTTGCTTCTCTCCTTGATTAGTTTCCACCCATTGCTTCTTAGCAGAGGCATCGCACCCACTGCAGCTTTAGCAAAGCTGAACTGCAAAGTTTTGAAGGCGGCTCCAACGGATCCCAGGAAACAACTTCAACTCTCTGTCCGGAAGAGTCCAGTGCTAGGAAACAATATCCGAATAGATCTGGAAGGGACCTTGGAGGTCTTCTAGTCCAGCCCCCTGCTCAAGCTGGAGAACCTATACCATTTGAGAGAAGTCTGTCCAGTCTCTTCTTAAAAACAATATTTTTTTAATGATTGCTGATAATCAATCAAGCAATCAATCAAAACAGAGCTGGAAGGGACCTTGGAGGTCTTCTAGTCCAGCCCCCTGCTCAAGCTGGAGAACCTATACCATACCAGACAAGTGACTGTCCAGTCTCTTCTTGAGAGTCTCCAGTGATGAAGCACCCACAACCTCTGGTGGCAGGCTGTTCCACTGGTTAATTGTCCTCACTGTTAGGAAGTTTCTCCTTAATCCCAGGTTGCTTCTCTCCTGGATTAGTTTCCATCCAGTGTTTCTTTGTCTTGCTTTCTGGTGCTTTGGAAAATAAATTGACTCCCTCCTCTTTGTGGCAGCCTCTCAAATACTGGAATATTATTATTTTTTAACTTTTGTATTGTATGTTTTTATTACTGGCTGTACACCGCCCTGAGTCTTTCGAGAGAAGGGCGGTATATAAATTTAATAAATAAATAATAATAATAAAATAATAAATAAACCCTGCAATTGGAGCTACAGTTTCCACTTTTTAGAGGCCCTGTGACTTACCTTAGCAAAAAGACGGTCTCCATCATTGTCTAAAATCAGAATGGCTTTCACTGTGTAGAGAGATGGTTCCTGGGGGGGGGAAAAAAAAGGTACACATTCAATGTCCCATTCAATTAACGCCAAGTGCAACTCGTTTTTTTAACCAGAATGTGGTGTAGAGATGCACAGCATCACCATCATAACTTGTCACACTGAACAAAAACTACAGTATGTAGATGCTGAAGTGAAATGAAATCTATATTGTGTCCCAAAAAAATGCAGCTATTGTGATAGTAATGAGTTAAACAAATTAAAACCATAGTAAAGGACCCCGAAACTTCCACACTGACTACTGTGGGTCTGATTCCAAGGTTTATAGTTCTAGATACAGTAGAACCTCTGGTCACAAATGCTTCTCTGACCACAACCAAATCGGGTTCTGACCAAAAAATTCACAATTTTGTTTCTTGCGGTCAATTTTCCCTTCTGCGCCATTCTTTTGTAAGCGCCAAATTTCCAAAATTAGGTTTGAGTCACGACCAAATCAATTTGCGACCAAAGTTATGGAACGAATTATGGTTGTGACCAGAGGTTCTACTGTACATGTTTTCAAACTTCACAAAGCCCTTCACAAGAATTAGAAACTTCATTTCTTTTTCTCTAAGATGATGAATTGTCTGAGATCAAACGACATTTTTTTCTGCTACCATTTTATTATGTGAAGAACACATATAGATCTACTGATGAAATAAATCTGCCACAATATGTCATTCCAGGTCTGCATAACTTACAGTCTGTTCAGCCTAATATAGTCACTTGGTAAGTTATGACAGCACATTCAGTAAGTAAGAGTTGTTGGGAGTTGGGCACTTAAATTTAAATGCTGGTGTGGTACTACTACTACTAATAATAATAACTGCTGCAAGGAGATCCCACAGTCTGATTACAAAAAACAAAGGCTTAAAACAAAGTAGTAATAATGGTACATTGAAATATTTACAAGAAATACCATTTGCCTACACGTAAGAACCGGTGGGATTATAAAATAAGACAAATAGTAGAAAATGAAGACGCTAAAGTGCTCTGGGACTTTAGAATTCAGACAGACAGACACCTGCCATTCAACACCCTTAACAATTGTTGATAAGACAGACAAAAAACCTCTGGACAGTGGATTCTGCAGTACCTGGAGATAGCAGAAGAGAAACAAACTGGAGAAAAATCACAAAATATAAAGACCTGCAGATAGAACAACTGTGGCAAAAGAAAGCAAAGGCAGAATCAATAGTCATATTGTGCCTTGGGCGTAATCTGAAAACATGTGAGACGTCACATGAAGGCCCTTGGCATTGACAAAATCACCACCAGTCAATTGCAAAAGGAGCTATGTTTGAAAGCACTTACATACATCCTGTGATGATACCTTTAACACCATCAAACAATAACATCTGTCTATGACAGGTCCTTGGGGAAAGGTTCAATAGGTGGGTAAAAACGCCCTCCAGTCTAAACCTCTGGTTGACTGTGCGACTAATCATAATATAATAATTAGGGGACATGGAATGTTTCAACCGCACCAGACAGCTGGAAAAAGGGAAAAAAGGGCACTTGAAGACACTCTGAAGGATTGCGAAGAAGATCCACTGAAGCTAATAGTACATCATGAGGGCTTGCTGAATATCTAAGAGGCCAAACAGGCCTGTAAGAAACTCCAAATGAAGAACAAAACAGAGGCATGCATGGCAAGGAAAGCATTACATAGTCAATGTACTCCTCCAGAATACAGACTGGTCTTACCTTAATGTACTATCTTATGTATACGTCCTTCTCATACCAACCTTTGGGGATTTTTGGCCACTAAACCATCTATCTTGAACTGGATTACACACAGGGGATAGAAATGCTGTCCCTCCCTCCTTTCTCTCTATTTCTCTCAAGCAGAGGCACACAATCTCCTAATAATTGCAAGGAAGAGAGGATTTCCGCTGCACCTGCAAAAGTTTCATCTTTAAGGAGTTCTTGGAGCCTCAGCCTTTTCATGTGAGAAGTAGTAAGACAAGACCATGCATTTTGCAGATTGCTCCTTGACTAAAAACAAGTGAAGGCACCGCTCTCAACTCAATAGCAGAACTAAATGTGGTTCAGTCAAATACCAGCTTGTCAGAGCCATGACCAGTTATAGCTTCCGCCGTAAGTCAATGTGCAACATAAAACTTTCCAGCTCAATCCTGACGTACAGGGTCAAAATTATGGGAAACATGGACAGCTTTCTTGCCAACGTTTAGAGCTCAATGGGATATTCTAAGAGATTGGAGCTGCATGGTGGAGCACATCCTCTGCCTAAAGAAGAACTCAAGACAAAATTCCTGGTGAGCTTCAAGATAAGTCTTAATAAAAACCCTATCAAACATCAACAGTTGGGCTTGGCACAAATCAGCTCCTCAAATCCCTAACAGCCTCCCGAGGGTGAAGCTGGAGAGAGAAAGGGCCAGAGGAGAGCCATTTTTTCCCCTGATGGATGCCGAAAAGCTCTCGAGACAAAGTTCTGTGATGCACTGACTTCCATGTAGCAACAGTCAAAGTGTATAACAGAACTTCACCTCAAGCGCTACAACAGGTCCTCTCTGGGAGCAGAAGATCATCTGTGGAACAGACCTGCACGCACCAACCTCAATCCTGATTCCTCGTTCTGAGGCACTGTGATATTGATATATAGTTAAAGGCCAAGGAAGCGGGGAGAATGCTTTTCCCCAAGTTTTATGAAACAAAGACTAGGGAAGTGGGCAACACTATTCTTCTTAAGAGTAAGCCTGAAGCCATCACAAAACAAAGTCTAGCATTTGAAACAAGTGATAATCAAGATTCTTGCAAATGGTAAGTCCTTTGCAAAGCAACCTACCTGCATTTCATGGTATTCGATAACAAGCTGAATATTATCTCTAGTCCTACAGTGTCCAGCAATTCTGCTTGTACAGGACCCTTATTGGTTACTAGGCAACCCAAAGAACTAGAATTTACCGTGTTTCCCCGAAAATAAGACCCTGTCTTATATTTTTTGAACTCCAAAATAAGCACTTGGCCTTATTTTCAGGGAGGTCTTATTATTTTGGGGCGCATGGAGCAAGACGGGGCTCCTTTTGCCATCTTATCTGATTTCCAGCTCTGTCTCCCTAATCAGAGGAAATGGCAGGGACCAGCTGTGCATGGGTTTAAATATTTTGGGGGAGGGCTTATTTTCAGGGAAACATGGTAGAAATTGTTACAGGGCATACGGGGCTGGGAATAGTCAACACTTCTCAATGCAGAGCCTTTTTATTATCTAGGGAATTCTGTGAATCCTGAAATTACTGAAGGTTCTTCAATCAGAAGACCAATAAATCAGCCATGTTGGATGACTTATCCCTATTATATCATATCGCTCCAAACTATATTTTCAAGTCACGCAAAGCAACGCTGAGAGCAAACTTGACAGGCTATCCTCTTCGTCGATTGAACACACACTCTCATACAAGATTTGCCAGAATAATTTGCTATAAACAAACGGGATGCAAAGACTGGGATTGCAAGGGTTTTCCGTTTGAAGAGGGAAACATGAAGAAACTGTCAGTTTCCATAGGAAGGTGGAGAAAAAAAATATTTCAGAATTCCTCTGTGGCTCATCCATTATCAGAGAGAAATGATCCTCAACAGAGAAAATCCAAACGTTGTTCTAACTCTCTTCATTCCTATTCACACATGCACAAATTCCTCTCACAAACATAGGAGGCAGACGTGTTATAGCAAATATTTCTATAATATTTCACTTCGTATGAAATTTATGTGCATAGATCTCAATGTGAGAGATCCCTGTTTTGCAGCAAGATCAGAGGTGGGTTCCAACCGGTTCTATTTGCTTCTATAGAACCATTAGATGACGTCATGGAGCCGGTTCTATTGGTGTCTCCGTGGGCGCTGCCATCTTGGATTTTGCTTCTGCGCATAAGCTAGTTTTTGATTGCTGCGTGCGCATGCACGTACACACTTCATGCACGCACACACAGCGTAACCCTGAGCGAACCGGCAGAAATAATATCCACAATCCACCCCTGAGCAAGATGAATTCTGCACTGAAGCTCTTAGAAACTGCAAGCCCAACAGTACAAATATCTAAAAGCTATGCAACCAATGACTAATGTAAATGCCTCAGAGAAATATTCAGTTACCTGATCTAATCCAGTTTGAATGCTGCCACAAATATGGACAAATGACTGGAACTCACATTAGTTTTATTTCCAGGAAGAGAAAACCAGCCCCTCACCATGTATGTATTAGAGTAGAATTTATACATCTCTTTAGCAAAGAGACTAGTTTATATTGGAGAGAAAAAACAATTAAAGTTTAAATCTATAATGAGCATTAACTGGAAGGCCAGAAGTGGCAGAATTTTTTTTTTCACTGAAGCCTTCCAGTTCAAGCCAAAGGCTGCCTTGAGCAATCAACCATTTGAACAAGACATTGAGAGTTACTGCACAGTTTATTCTGATCATTTAATTCTGAAGTTTCAATAAATTAAAAGTTCAGTCAATTAAGCTAGGTGTGCAGTGGCCCAGATGGTCAGCACGACAGCAGCAGTACTGCCATAAAGATTTTACAGCTGCCAGGATCCCTGAGGAAGGAGAGTGTTTGGAAAGAGAGAGAAGGTGGGAAGAATTATGTATGTGCTTGTTTTATTTGCAAAAGACATTTGGAAAGCTGCATGGAGCAGGCAGAACCCTTTCCACTGACGTTTACAGGAAGCCAATATAGCTGAAAAGATATTGTTACGGTAGAATCAAATGGGCCCAACTCACACCTTTTCCAAGTTAGGTAATCAATGTGAAAAAAGTGACACACCTTCAAAAACAAAATAAACTACTTGCATTTTTTCCTGAACACTATCAATGCTGCCATTCATAAGAGACTCAAAAGTTAAATCTCTTCTGCTGTAGATGATGTTTGGCCATTTTTCCCCTATCTAAACTGCAGTTAGTAGTTAGATTCAGGAAAAATCTTAATTTTGTTCTGTAATCCCCCATGATATTCATAGCCCTAAAGCCATTTGGAGCCATTATAGAATCCATCAGATTAGGGAAAGTTGTTTTATAAATCCTCCCACTTTTGAGAATGTGAACAATTTACTTTGATAAGCACTATGAAGGATTTTTGGAGTGGGTGCGGCTATGCGATATGCTTTATAATCCAACCTCATGTGACTGACACTCAGAAATAACTCCTGCTGAGATCCATCTCAAATGCATGGAATGTAGGTTTATAGCTTTATTAACTTTTGATAGTATAAAATTGTTGCTTTGTGTGCTTCATATTTTGTCTTGCAAAACCCCCCTGATCTGCATTATTAGAAATGGAGGGTGGGGAGAAATGGCAACTTTTATTTTATTGATGAAAATATATTCTACTATGTTCCTATTATCAATATTGCTCAAGGCAGCTTACAATATGAAAATGGATGGTAAAATATAAAGAGTAACACATAAAAGTCAATCAGACACATACAGTATATTCTTTAAAAATGCAGCATGCATCCATTAATCCCTCTCTGAATAGCTTAAAAGCGCACCGCATGACTGAATAAAAATCTACTTGCTTAGCAAAGTAGACAAATGATTTACGGTAGTTAAACTGCCTTGTCTTGGCCAAGGAATTCAGATCTGTCACCCAGAAAGCCCCCTCTCACATTCCTACCGGTAGTAAACATACCTCAGATGATGGTGTAATGCAAAAAATGACCTCTTCTGAATATATTAATACCCAGACAAGCCTATCAAAGTCAAGAAGATGATCTTCTAGATACTCTGATCCCAAGGCATACTGAGTTTTATTGTTTATTAAAACAAAAACAACACTGAACACTCAATGGTTAATGGAGCTTATTAAAAGCACCATGGTCAACAGTCCAGCAATGTGAACCAACTGAGGTTCCTGATCACTTTTTCTAAGCAATTCGAAGTAGAAAATGCCAGAGCTGCCCAACAGGGATGCAAAACACTTGTGTCACCATGGCTAGTATGGATCTAGCCGAAAATGTACGGTATGTAGTTGATATATTATCTTTAGTTGTGCCAACCAATTGTAGCCACCAAACTGCAAACCCTATCTTCAGGAAGCCATATTATTTTATCCTAGAAAGTTGTTCTAACATGGTTAATGTAGTGATTCTCAAAAAGTGTCCCATTCAGTACAGGTTAGAACAGTTCAGTTAGGATGTAATTGAAGCACATTATTGATTTTATCTTCATGAGCACAGCACAAAGATGTCTGAAAATAGCCTAAGAGATCTCCAAGGAGACCATACTGTGGCCCCCTTTTTATTAAGATGTTCAATCAGCTTCTAGGCTGTGACTTTGCATCTTAAAAAGCTGCAGTTTCTTTTTCGTCATAGCCTCAAGTAGATTATACCAACTCCAGACAGAGATGTATACCTCAGGGAAACATTCAGTTTAAACTCCAGTATGAATACTAGCTTCCCACAGTTCCAAAATGAAGGGTAATAATCACCTGCTTCCTACAACCTAAATAAAACAAAATGGTATTTGAACATTAATATTTTATTTATTTATTTTTATTAAGTTTGCTTGTCAAATCTCGCTGCAAGGTGACTTACAATTTAAAAATTTTCTTTTTAAAAATTCAAAATCAACTCAATTCTGGACTATTTATGGAATTTTGTAAATTGATATCAAACCATAGGTAATTATATATAAAATGAGAATAACAAAACAACCTCCTGACAGATGTACTGTAATATTGAATGGACTAAGGTTTTTAACATGTAATGGCTCTACATAAAAACATTGCTCACATGAATGTCAGTTACCATCATAATACAGTAGAAAAATGCAGATTCAAAATGGACTACCTGCAGGCAACTTCAATTTCTCTGTGCATAATTAAGAATGTTGGAGCACTTTTTCTCCAAGAAGCGTTTATTTATTTTATTTTATTTATTTCATCAAACATGTATTAGATAACACATATAAGTATAAACATGATTATGAATACATGAAATGGATATGAATAAAAGGGAATATTAGGACAGGGACAGTGCGCTTATTCACGCCCCTTAAAGACCTCTTAGGAATGGGGCAAGGTCGACAGTAGACAGTTTAAGCCAGTGGTGGCAAACCTTTTACTCACCGAGTGCCAAACAGGTATGTGCTTTGCGCATGTGTGCACCATTCGCACCAATGCACTGTTCCTCCCCTGTGCACTGCATGTGCAACCGCACTATGTGCATACGCATGTCTTGCACATGCGCCTCCATGCGCTGCGCACAACTGAACCATCTGCATGTGCGACCTTCACGCAGCTCCCCGTGCACTGTGCACATAACTGCACCATCTGCGCATGCGTGCAGTTTTCACACATGCACGAACACCATCTGAGCATGCACATGCTGCGCGCAGATACTCTGGCATGCATGTGCAAACGCGCGTGTATGAGCAGGAGAGTTCCGAAGACCAGTCCTCTGAATTGCATGCATCGCACTGGAGGCCTAAACACCAGCTGGGGCACGTGTGCGCCCACATCTGCAGGTGAGTTGGGCGACAGCTTACGTGACTGGAAAGATGGCTGTGTGTGCCACCTCAGGCACACATGCCATAGATTCGCCAACACAGGTGTAAGGTTAAAGTTTTGGGGGTTTGGGGAAGAAACCAGAGTCAGGTAGTGAATTCCAGGCATTGATAACTCTGTTACTGAAGTTGTATTTTATGCAATCAAGTTTTTAGCGGTTTACCATAGTTTGTATCTACTGTGTGCTCTTATATTGTTGTGGTTGAAGCTGAAATATTCATTGACAGGTAGGACATTGTAGCAGATAATTGTAGCATTATCATTGTAACATTGTTGAAAATATTTTAAAAACCTTTTCTATTTTAATCTCATAGCATTCCATGAGGTCAGATTATCTTGAAATGATAAGATTTAAGGACTTAAGATCCCTGATACGGCATCATGTGCATTAGAAACAAATACAAAAAGTAAAAATCCTCATGCTATTTAGATTTTGTTTTCAACCCTTTTGTAGCCTGCCAAAGGGAAAGGAGGACATACGGTACATTTAATAAAATGAATCATTTAGTGAGCTACATAACTAAAAGCATTATGCCACTCTAAACCATTCAGCTTAAACTGAATTAAACTGTTCAGGACTGTTTAGAACTAAATTGAAGCACAAATCCAGAATGGTGTTCAGTTAAACAAGCAGGAAAGCCTAATAGCTGAGCCATTTAGCCTTACCAAGTCTTGAAAGTCAGTGAAGTAATGCACATTAACATATATGCAGTGGTACCCAACTTTTTCTTGGATATATTACAAAAAGGAATAGATGGGGCTACATCAGAAACTTTCATTTCATTTATATTTAATTGAAATTAATTATACTTACCATGATTACTTTCTAATTATGTATTTAATCACTTATCCTACCACATTAAAAGTTATAATGTGATAGCAAGTTTGGGAATTTTCTGCAGGCACAAGTAACTCTGAGCCTCAGGCAGTACATCTCTCATTTAAAAGAAGTGGGTATAACACCAGCAAGTCCAGAGTTTAAGATTACAGAAGGTAATGAAACCAAAATGGCTTATGTCCTTTATAAGTCAATAAATGAAACTACTGTTTATAAGAGACTGACCTTATGCATCCTTTTAATGCAGGTTCTCGAAACATTGTTGTGTAAAGTTTACAACCAAATCATGCGGCACAGTTGATTGTCGGAACCTTTTTAGAAACCTTTTTTAGCATTTTTAAACTACGGGGTTCGGGAGAACGGTAGTTTAAAAATGCTTAAAAGGTTAAAAAAAAAAAGTTGGCCACGACCACCCAGTCACATTACCCCCCACCAAGCCACGGCCACTAAGCCCGTGGCAAAAAAAAATTGGATTTCACCACTGACCTCATCCTATCTGTTTCTCATAGAAAATCTCAATTGGACCCAAGTGCAAAGTTAAATGTTTGGCAATAATAAAGGGGAAAAGAATGTGAGATCATTAAAAGCATCTTGGTTTCTCCAACAACCCAAATCATCCCTATCCAAAAGAACTCCATCAGGAGATGTGGTTGTTTTTGCAAAACATTTTTTATATATCAATATAAATTGTCATTGTTATTACTGTGTATTACTGTTCTCCTAAGCTAGAGCAAGACAACCCACTATTTTACAAACTCTGCTAGGAGATCTGAAATAGAATTTCTGACTCCCTGCCGTAGAAGCACCTGCCTACTTTTGGATGCTAAGGAGGATCAGCAGGGTCTTAAGATAGGAGATCACTAGAAGAAATTGCAAGCTACAATAGGAAGTTTTAAAAAGTCTACTTCCACCTCGAAAATTACTTCCACCCCAAGAATATTATGTGGTTATTATATCCATGAAAGCAACAGAAAGCAAGCTTGACTCAAAGGCATTTTACCTACACTTAAATTTACTGCCAAGACTTGCCAATCATAAGTTCCAAGACAAGTTCCTAGTCCTATCATTCTTTAATTCTATGTCCTCTGTACTACTTTGAGACATTATGTGATACATACTTAGGTTTTTATTATCTCACATATCTGAAATCTACTAAACCTGCTTTAGAAAACTGTAACTGCTTCCCCCCTAAAAAGCAGACCTTCCCAGCATTAATGCTATTAGACCACGGGGATAAATTCTGGCATTTTTAATTTCACTATAAGCATAGTGAATATTAAGAAAAAGAGGTTGGAATGCAGAAGAGTCAACATTTGAAAATCATAAATAAAATTTAATGAGGTCGATGGTCATATTAGAAGCAGATTAAAAATGTCTTCAAATGCTACAAATTATAAATTATTCCATCTATTAATAGAATTTTATGCTATAATATTTTTCTCTTCAAGCATGAAAATGCATTCCAGCACCTACAAAATATCAAGCACCTTGGAGTGTCTTGTTGATCTTGTATTTGTATTAATGGCATGTTATGTATTTGAAATGTAGCTGACTGACAAAGAGATGAATACATACTGGTTCTCCACTGTTCAGAATAAGGTCAACACCACAGGGTTGGGGAACTTATTGAATACCCCAAGATTTCGACCCAAGCCTGCAAAACAATTTATAAAGCACAGAGATTCCAACTGAAAGTTACTCTCAGCAGGATGTATTTCCAGAAGCTGTCAACTAAGATTGTGCTAAACAGGATTCCAAAATTTCAAATACAAACATATGAGATGCATATGCAATTTCATAACAACCCATGTTGTGGTACAATTGTAGATACTTAACCAGCAGTCAGTGAACATTTAATGTTCCACGTTTTACAAGATATGTGCTGCATACTCATGGAAAATTACATTTCAAACCCTTCTGAAAAGAACAAGTGTGATATTGATTTCAAATGAAACATACTCCCAACAAGTGCATTTCGGATTATTTGCTGAACTTCACAATGTTGTTGTCAGGTTTCTCATCACTTATATATCAATAAATGGTAACAGGAGTTGGAACTCTTTGTAAAATTTGTGGTGTATCATAGGAATATGATTGATCATTAAATAATTTGCTGGACTGGATTTGACTGGATTGAGCAGAGTTGCTATTTCTTCTCTGTTAAAGGCTAGATCATCACTTTCTAGTAGGTTCCAGTGTAGATGTATTATGGGAAGAAGTTTAGCAGGAAATCTTTCCCATTGTTCATTTGTATTTTTATCTGTACTGTAGCTGTTAGGAAGCTGACCTCTGCAAAGTGAGAGTTGGATATTTTACTTTGAATTGGAGACTTCAATTATCTTCCTGTAATATCAAGGTATTGTACTCTCCAGATGCCATCAAAGGTTTGGGGCAGAGATACACATCCTTTCATGGGATAAAGATTTATTGGCTTTTGAAAGGGGCATACGCTCCAAAATGGAAACTGGGTCAGATGAATAAAATACAGTGAATATGGTTTGTACCTTATACATTAAAAATTAGAGAGTGTCCTTGATTGCAGTGCGCATAAATCAAATAAATAAATTAATATAGCAGCGCTTTCTGAAAATGCTTCTGTGGGCTGGTTTAGATGTTTTACTTATGGAATGAGCATAAGCTTTTTTTGGCGTCAGGACAAACCTGCATAAAAGTTTTCTTTCTGTTTAATTTTACAAATACCGCAAAGACACTGACCAATCCTGTAAGACCTATTGTGGCCTTGTAAGCAACTCTGAATGCCTCTGATGCACACTGCAGATCATATTCGGAGCCACCTGTTTTGCGGCTCATCCCAAAGAAGTCCCAAGGTCCTTGGAAATATTATTTTCACAACCTCCCGGTTTAAGAGGCAGTTCTGTAATCAAACATATTTCTGTGGGGGGGGGGGGAAGTCCTGCTCCTAAAAACCAGGTCAGTAGCAAGCAGTTAAGAAATAAGAGTAACAAGAGTGGTTTTATTCAGTGGAAGTCCTACTTTACCCATATGTGAAATTGGAACGAAAGCCTTAACTCGGCTTTTTGTCCTTTCCTTGATGAAATTCATAGATGGAACAGCAACCACTGGATATATTTTTTTCCTATAAAAGAGAGAGCTGATTTGCCCCACGTTTTTGCGGCGTCAGCAAAGACTAGACAGGGACTTTCCTTGCTCTGCCCCATCCAAGCAGCACCTGGAGCTTCTCTCACCCTCAGCCTGCCATCCCCTCTCCGCCATATGGACCGGCCCAGCCTCCCTGCGTCTCCTCGTGTGGCCGGGCCCGGACTCCCTCCAAAGGAGCACCCCAGCAGCAACCGACTAGCTCCGCCCCGCCCACCTGCCCGTCTCCATGGTAACAGGCGCGCACCCCAGCAATTCTCCCTCTCCCCTCTCTTGCCCCTCCGGCTCCTACCAGGATCAGCGCCTCCATCTTGGTCGCCCCGATGCCGACGTGGAGCATAAGCCGCGGCTGCCCAGCATTGGCTGGCTCCATGCCAATCTGTTCCTTAGACCACGCCTCCACCTTTCTAAGCGACCGCTCATTGGCTAAGTCGCTTCTTCCTCGTCTAACCTGCGCATCCCGTTTTCCTACCTCTTTTTCAGCCAAGGCTACCTTTTGCGTGGGGCGTGGCGCACCTTGAAGACCCTCCCTCATCTGTGATTCGAAGATAAAGCTGCCGCTCACCTTGCCACGGATCGATGCCGAGGAAGGCGGGGAACGGAAGAATGTGACTGTTTCCATGGTGAAGGAGAAAGCGGTTAGGCCGTTTCGGTTCTGGATAATTATTGGTCAGATGCGATCACATGATCGGAGAAAGATCTCTTCCTGCAAATGGGGAAATACAATTTTATTCGTTGTCTAGGTGGGATTTCATTGCTTTTAACGCCGAGGTTGTATGTCACGGAAATTCAATGGAAGCCTTTGGTATAATCCCGTTAATTGGATTTCAACCATATTGGAAGTTTGGGGAAGAAGTCACACGGACGAGCAAGCAATGGAGAAAGTAGTGTTCGTCGGTGGCAACGAAAGCAGCGAAGAGACTTGTGGCATTTTAAAGGCGAAAGCATTTGTTATGACATCGGCTTTCATCAGCCAAAACTTGCTCTTAAAATCCACGAAGTACCAGCAGGATATTCCTTCGGTCATTGTTTCGTCTGTCTTGTGTTTATTATCCCATTGATTTAAATTATACCAAACTTCAAGAAATGCATAAAAACAGTATATACTTTAATATTACTTAATACTTAATCTGCATACTTTAAGGAGGAGAGTACAAAATCAAAGATGTTCATATTTTTCTCATATCAAGAATTATATAATAATATTGCCTTTTGCCCTATCTGCAAATATTGCAAATGTCCCATGTTTCATTCTGATTTTTCTCACAACACTAATGAAATGTAACCTCTGCCTGCAATGGTAAGCTTGGTTGAAAGGCATTTCTCAGACCATGCCTGAAACATTTCACCGGTCTTTCATGTTCACACTTTTGTAACATTTTCTGTTCAAATTCTAAGAGAGATAAATCAGATTTATTTGTGTTAGATTTATGCCCTGCCTGACCATAGGATTTCAATTGCTGCTCCCCGTGACACCATGTGGTAGATTATACTGGGAAAAAATGACTGGCCCAAAGTCACACTGTAATATTCCATGGCTCATGTTGTAATTGCACCTGCAGCCTCTTGGTTCTAGTTCCATGTTTTAACCTCTATGCTTCACTGCCTTTGTGGGTAACAGCAACACTTTGGCAGATGGCTGGCAGATTATTTCAAGGAGACATGTGAGAGCTCTATGGTAGAAATAACCACCAGAGGGCCAATTTTAATTTCAGAGGAAAGTCCCTCAGAAGCATGTCTTCCGTTAGACAATTATCTATTTATCATTGCTATAATTAGTATGAAGGGGAAATAGTTCTATCTCAGCAATGTCTGATGAATTTCAGCTACCTGGTTTTTTTTCTCTTTTATGAAGAGATTTTACTTTTCTTGGCTATGTATGCTAAGGGAATGAGACAGCACAACATATTGACAAAAAGTTGATCTGTTTTACTGTGAGGGAGTTGCCATTGGAAAAAATTCCATAGAAATAAAGGGAGGAAATAGGAATCTTTGCTAAAGTAGACTAAGCTAAGCAAGGTTTTGTCTATACACTGAAAATGGCAAACTTTCCTTTGTCATCCTGACCAGGACAAGGATGGTAAACTGTCTATTTTACTTTTTTCCTCTCTTAAAATTAAAAGCTTAGAATATTTTCACTTCCAAGAACTCTATAGTAAAAAACTCCTCTAAAAGTGCTGATAATAGATCATGAGAGAAGTGAGGTTGCATATACCGTAATTAAATACACAATTGGACACTTTCTAAATGATATCTAGAGGAATAGATACAATAAATAGGCAATTGCATATGAAATAAAGCAAGATCCTTTGAAGATACCTATTGCATTCTCATCTTTTTTTGTGGTACCGTTATTAAGGGATTCAAAATGGCTACTATCAACTTTAAAACTAAGAAGATACAAGAATGCACAAAGCCTGTTGAAACAAAGTGTGATGGAATTAAAGCTGTGAGATCTGGGCTGAGCCACAACAGTAGCAACGAGATGGAAACAACAGTAACTCTTTGCAGCCATCTTTTAGTCATTGGTACCTTAGTATGAACATTCAACCATGGATTATGATTTAGTGTTATATGACCCATTGTGGCTCACTTAATAGACCATACCATAACATGAGCTATAAATTTGTCTTTCATTGCTTCAGGTACTTGAGGAATTGGCATTTTTCTACTGAATAGGGATGTTGAAAGAATGGGAGGAGTTGGGCAAATGCAATTAGCTTGTGTTTTTACCGACTATATTGTATGTTCCAGATTGCAAAATCCAAGTTCAGAGAATTGAATTGCACAATATATTTTTAAAAGAGTGTTTGTCCTACTATAAACAACCATAATTTTGTTAGCGGTATTTCCCGTGCTTTCTACAGAAGGGAAAAAACCAAGTGTTTGACATAAGATCTCACTAAAATATTTATCCAGCCAAGGCTTAAAATACATAGTCCTAATTGAAAATCCAGTTATCTGCAAAATGTTAATTTTAACTAGCTATTAGAAGACAGAATGTGTACTGGGGCTATTTGAGCATATTTTCAGAATGCATGTGAAGAGGGTACCATATAGAGAAGAACAGTGATGTCTCATTATTGGCAGCTGATGCAAACCAAAACTGGGCTAATAAAACAAATCTCACTTCACAAGCAAAGAGAGATTCTTGTTCTAGGCAACTTATTTTGCATGTCATAAAATAGTATTTAAGGCTGAATATTAAAATAATATCAATTATTGTTTATGACCATAAATAGTGTTTGCTGGATTTTCTGTCACTGGTACAAAATAACTTGATTTGATTATGTTCTTCAGATCAATGCCTTTTTTTTTTCCTGCTTTCCCGCTGGATGCAAGAAACACCTACAGTATGTGAGGAAATGGTGTTGAAAAATGACTTTGTGTTCAACTAGTGTTGAAAAAGTAACAGTAGCAATCCAGAGGTAGGTTCCTAACTGTTCGGTCTGGTTCTACCGAACCATTCGTAACTTGGCGGCCCAGTTTGCTAGAACCGTTAGCGACCCGGATCTGCCACACCCCCAAGCCGTTTTTTTGGGTGGCACCATAGGCGGTGCCATCTTAGTTTTTCCTTCCACGCATGCGGTTTTTTTTTCAGCACTATGCATGTGCGTGTGGCCACAACACACCCCTGAGCAAACCGGCAGTAAGAAGATTCAGAACCCACCTCTGTAGCAATCTCACAACAGCTTCTTATGCATTGTTTTCTTCTGCCATTTTCTTTACCAAGAAAAGAAGGCTATATCATGCCATTTGATCAGTTATGCTAAGAATCATCAGGATGTAGAGAGACAAGACATAAGCTGCAGGTCTGGACACTCAGACAAGATACACCGAGAATGCCTCCCTTTCACTTCCCCAGACCTCTCACTTTGGCAAGCATTTGTAATCATAACCATTTCACGATCTGAATTGGGATCTTCGCAGCACTCTTATCAAACAGAAATGTACTTAAGTGTTGCATTTTTCTGCTTACATGCAAGGCAAAGCGTTGGTTTATTAAAAACAGTTAAAATCTTATAATACAATAAAGGTATAAATAAAAAAAATAAGATAGGAAATAAGAAAAAAGAAAAGTAAAAAAAACATATTTTGACTTCAGCCATCTTTCTATTGGGTAATTGTTATTTTGCTATTTCCCTCCTTTCTTTAACACTTTTTAACTCCTAGTTACATAAATCATCAGCTCTGTCCTTTCTTTTGCTGAGTCCATGTAAAGCTTTCAATTTTTTTGAAAAAAGTTCTTAGTATTTTTCTGACCAGACTAGTCAGCTTCACCCTTTCTGCAAGTTCCGCCAATTTCATAATCCAGTCCTTTATTGTGGGTATTTCATTATTTTTCCAATTCATCTTTGTGCATGTAATAGCCTGGTAACATCAGTGCTAGTAAAGTGAGATCTTGATGGTTCTTTGGTTGGGCTCTTTACGTTTAGTTCGTTGGCAGTTCCTTGATCGAAATTAAAGACAAAAGAACCACCAAGGTTACTCTCACCAACATTGACAGGGCAAGCCATTATAATATAAATTGAGAGCAAACCCCACTCTTCACCAGCACTGATGATGTTACCCAGTCTGGTTAATGAAATGTCTATAAGAAAACAATCAAATTCAGAGGGCACCAAGGAGTCCTTATTTCAACCCTGAGCTACAAATATTCCCCTCTATTGATCAAAAATCTTGCTGCAGTTATCATATACAATATTATTTTTTCACATTTTTTTCTAGTTCAGCATCCATAAAACCCAATAAAAAAGCACTGCCTATTTAATATATGTGTATTGGGATAGAGGGGATGGAGGTTCCCCCCTCTTTAAGAGCAGCTTTTCTGAGTGACATGTTGCCCTTGTTTGCATTCCAGTCAGGACCAGTTCAGATTCTGTAATGGAAAGGAAGTATTAAAAACAACAGAATTCTTTCTTTTACTCTGCCCAACCTTTTCTTTCCCTCCCTTGTCTATGAACTCTACAGGAGTAACAAACTTACTGTAAATCTGAAATGATCTTTTTAACATAAGCCTGTCTTTGCTATCCTGTGGAACCAGAGAAGAAACATGCTTTTGCAGTACTACTGCTGCCAAAATCTGAGTCCTTCAGAGGATTTGTATACGGCATAGACATATTGTAAAGGAACCTGTCTTTTTCCCCAAAAGAGAAGATATGCACGCATTCATAATATGTGCAGTACTCTGTATTCTGTACTGTACAATATTATGCATTTGTATTAAACAATATTATCTATTTCCCTTCTTAAGTACTCTACACACATATTCATTATCTGTAAAATCTGTTTTACACAGCACATTTCAGAAGCAACCAACAAAAATGGAATTCAGATTGCTTTGATGAATCAGTCCAAGCAACATTCATATATTTTATATAAGTTATGTTTATATTACATAAAGTACATATGTTTGTATGTCTGTTCCAGCATAACTCTGGAACGCCTTGAGAAATTTCAACCAAACTTGGTACACAGATGACTTACCCTCTGGAAACAAATATTGTGGGGGTAAGACACCTCTGGTGTGTATCTGTGTGTCTGTGTGTGTGTTCCAGTATAACTGTGGAACACCTGGGCCATTGAGGAGAGCGAATACAGCTAAAATAGTTTATACCAACCCCAATCACTATACCTCTTCATACCTTTGCAGACCCATCTTATTCCAACTGTTTATCACCATCTATTGGAACATAGCATGTCACTGTCAGCAACCTATGGATTCATACTCACCCACAGATTACATCAATCCATATTTTCAGGCACATATTTTAGACTTTTCCTTCATAAATGAAACCATTAAAACTGCTGTACACCGTTAGTTTGTTTTATGAATTCCATGAATTTACAGAATTTATCAATTCCTCTCTACAAGAACAGATTATCTTTATTCAGAGGTATTACATTCTTAGTCTCATATACAACTTATATATTTTTTTCATTTCATTCATTAATTTGAGCTCTTTGCTGCATATTGTTTTGCTATTGCTATCTGCACACTGTGCAAATTAAGGTCTCTCATAAAGGGACTATTTGCAAGCCAACAGAGTGGGAGCTATATGGAATGGCCTGCTTTAGAGGCAAAAAAAATCCAAATTTTTACAATTTTTTTTGCGAAATCTATGAGTCAGGAATCTGTGAGTACAATGAAATAAGTTTAGAAATGACAAGTTCTTTCTTGTTAAAAGACTACTTTCTGGAAACAAAGAATTTTGGCATAGTCTATATTAGAAAGAGCAGCATAAAGAATATGAATCACAGTTTGTATCATAGTTCCCTTATCTGTTCTTCCACTGAGCAAGAAGTCATTATAATTTGGTTTAACTTTCAGTCAACTTGCCTTTCTTTTATGCATTAACAACATCCAACATTGATTTATTGTAGAAATTGATCAACTTCTTGAATTTCAGTGGAAAACAGAGTAAGAAACAGAGAGAGAAAATCTGTTGATATCATCAGATCAGCTTTATTACCAGTCAAAAGCTCTAACCAAACTTTTCCAGCACATTAAAAAGCAAGACCCCGAAGAATGCTTGAGTTCAATTGCCATATTGTTGAATAAGTCTTCCAGAGCACTGTTTCAAACTACTTTCCCAGAAGGAATAGAAAGGACATATTGTCAGGCCTACACCTATATTCTGTTGGATCTTTGGCCTGCCACACTTTCTATTATTCTACTATGCATTTTCTATTG
>JANHFT010009908.1:567-14643 GCA_032467955.1 Pseudoxenodon macrops | reverse complement strand
ATATATAGAGAGAGAGAGAGAGAGAGAGAGAGAGAGAGAGAGAGAGAGAGAGAGAGAGAGAGATTGAAAGAAGATAGATAGATAGATAGATAGGTAGGTGGTTGGGTGGGTGGGTGGAGAGGAGAGAGAGAGATGATAGTAAGAATCAATTAGTTATTCCTGGATGAAATAAACATTGACTGTTATCTTAAGACAACGATCAGGAAGCTGAAATGCATATACTTTGTGGGTGTGATGTGAGTAGATGAAGGACTAGAAATATTGCTGTTCTTGTCAAGGCTGAGTAGGAAAAAAAAAAAGGATAGAGGAAAAGAGATGGCTGGAATGTTCTTGAAAGAATTACAGATTCTCACTGAAGATGGTTTGAAATGGTGAAGAAGCTCCTTGTTCAGACTATAGTTCACTCCCAACCCCTAACATCTCACTTATCAACCAGCTACTTAGGTTTACTGTGTTGTCTTCCTCACACCTTTCTCCTGGATAACAATGCCTCCGAATGTAAACAAATCACAAAATGATGGGAATCTGAAGGAGTTTTTGAACTCCTCTTATCAAAGCCATGCTCTCTTAAAAGTCATTGCTAAACCTCAGTTGCTGAGGTTGGCCAGAAGCTCCCTAGTGAGTTTCAGGATTAAAAACAAAAGACCATAAATAATGGGTGAATCTTCAAAATGAGGGAAGAATCAGAAAGGGTTTCCCTACTTTTCCAGGTTTTTCTTCCTGCCTGCCTGCCTTTAACCTGGCTTCTTTTGAGGGACAGTCTCAACATACAATAGTTGCTAGGACAGGTGGTTGCTGAGGAAATGACGTTTCAGGGAGAAAGAAGGGGGGAAGGTGGAATGAAATCAGAGAACGAGAGGGAGCCAGAAGCTAAACTGCACCACCACCCCATGTCTCGCCACGGCGACCTTCTCCATCCTGCGCTGAGAATGGGGGCCGTGGAAGAAGCCTAAAAGACAGGAGATGTGACGGTAAATCTTAGTGGTGGGTGGTCGGTGGGATTTTAGGGTTGATCAGACTTCCACACACTACTGTGGGTGTTGGAAAAGCACATGCAAGGCAAGTGGATAGAAGATGAATGGGGACTGCCTTTTACTGGGTGTGTAAAATGTCTGTCTGTATAATGTAGAAAAGGCAGAGGAGATAAGCTAAAAACTAGCTACTAAATACCAATATTATGAAGCTATTGATGAATGTGATATTGTTGAAGGAGGATCTTGGGGGGGGCTGTCTTTTTTTCCTTTTTTTTTTGGTTGCCTGGGAGAAACTGCAGCAAATATTAACCGATCCCACAGAGACAAATGCTTTAATAAAATGGAGAAGACTAGTAGAGAACCCCATAAAGACTATATATTTTTATCGTCGCTAGGTTTTTTTTTTCTTTTTTTTTTTATAATCTGTTCAGAGGCTTAATCATCTTTGGTTTTCTTCACAACAATTGTTATTATTTAAGCTGCTGTTATTCCTGTTTTACAGGCATGGACCAGATGACAAAAATTGTTTCATAATTTTGAGATCACACAGTGAAACTTACCTTAAGATGGGGTTTGTGGGAGGTGGAAAGCAACTGGGTTTGCATCCACCCTTCTAGGCAACAAATTACTTTGGTTTAATTCTCACAGCACACAAATTTATAATGTGGTTTGTTTTGTTCTGGTATAATGTTGTGTAAATGTAACTTTGGCAATTCATGAACCATGTTTTCTGGCTTAGTATGTTTTACAAATCCAATTGGTTTATTCCACAAGCCATGGTTTAGTTAATATGATACAAAGGACTGAAAGGATTAAGGTTGCTATAAGATTGCAAGGAATACAATTTCTATCTGTCAACTTCTATAATGTTAATTCCTGACAGTGAGAACAATCTGTGAAACAATTTGCCTCCGAAAGTTGTATTTGCTCCATCCCCGGAGGTTTTTAAGAAGAGATTGTACAACCATTTGTCCAAAATGGGATAGGAACTCCTGCTTGAGCAGGGGGTTGGACTAGAAGACCTCCAAGGTCCCTTCCAACTCATTCTGTATTCTTTAGAGAATCAACCTAGAACTAAGGAGAAATTTCCCGACAGTTAGAACAATTAATCAGTGGAAAGACTTGCCTCCAGGAGTTGTGGGTGCTGTTCCAACACTGGAGGTTTTTAAGAAGAGATTGCACAGTCTTTTGTCCAGAATGATATAGGGCCATGATGGCAAACCTATGGCACGCGTGCCACAGGTGGCACGCGGAGCCATATCTGCCAGTACAGCAGCCATTGCCATAGATCAGCTCCAGCACGTATGCGCATGATTTTCGGCTGGCCACGCCCCCTCCCCGGAGTCTCCACGCGGCCTGTTTTGAGGTAAGTAAAGGACTCGCATGGAGGCTCTGGGATGGTGTTTCTAGCCTCCGGAGTGCCTCTGTGGGAGTGAGGGAGGCCATTTTCACCCTCCCCAGGCTCCAGGAAAGCCTCTGGAGGCTGGGGAGGGCAAAAACCGGGCCTTCCGGGTCCACCCGAAGTTTGGAAATAGACCATTTCTGGGCTTCCGGAGCACCTCTGGGTTGGTGGGGGAGGCTGTTTTCACCCTCCCCAGGCTCCTAGAAAGCCTTTAGAACTTGGGGAGTGTGGAAAATGGGCCTACTAGGCCCATCGTGCCATCGCGTGCCAAAAGTGGGGGTTATGCGGGGGGTTGTGTACGCATGTGCAGGGGGGCAGGGCACACTGAATTATGGGTGTGGGCACACACGCACATGACAAACACCCCCCCTCCATGTTCCCCACATTTTTGGCACACAACAGCAAAAGGTTTAGCCATCACTGATACTTGTTTGAGCAGGGGGGGAGGGGTTGAACTAAAAGACCTCCACAGTCCCTTCCAACTCTGTTATTCTCTCCAAGGTCTTCTTAGCAATTCAACATTAGAATAACTCTCATTCTCTCTCTTGATGGGACCCAGGACTTTCTCATCACTCGACGTGGAACCTCAGGGTGGAGGAGAAAGGGATGGCAAGCTCAGAGAAAGCTTGTCTGAAGAGCCAGACTGCTGGAGAACGGGAAGCAGGTAAGAAGCCGGACCAGAGAACCCCCATCTGTGACAAAAACATCCAAGATGCCGAAAAAATGAATCTTGGGGACAAGGTAAAAGAGAACCAACCGCTTCCCATCCAGTCCCAGCCAGGGGTCTCCAGGCCTTGCCCAGACGGCACCTTTGTTAAGCTGATCCTCAAGGCCGGGACAGGTTTAGATAAACCGAAGGAAGGGTCCATCTGCCAAGTCTTCATCGAGGTCAGTCACGAAGGACCCTTGAGCTACCCGTCCTCCAGGTGGGCCGAACTGGAGCTGGGCGGGGGCGACACCGAATGGGACGGGGTGGTGGACCGTGGTTTGGAAACCATGCTAGCAGGGGAGCGGGCTGAGCTGAGGTTGTCCGAGGGCGGCACCATCACCATCCAGTTGGCGAGCTTCACGGAAGCCAAAGACTCTTGGGAGATGAGCGCAAGCGAGAAGTGGGACTTGGTCCTTAACAATAAAGACCGCGGCAGTGAGCTGTACAGGGCGGGAGCCATCGCCGCAGCTGCCAGGCGCTACGCTCGGGCCTTACACTTGCTCGTGGTGGCTGCTCCACCCCCGGATTATGACCAGATCAAGGCGGAGCTTCACACTAACTTGGCCGCCTGTCAGCTACGGTTGCACCAGCCGGCCAACGCCGCTCAAAACTGCTCCAAGACTCTTGCGCTCCAACCGGCCAACCCCAAGGCCTTGTTTCGTCGCGGCTTGGCCTACGATGCGATGAATGACTTGGAGGGGGCGGTGCAAGACCTCAAGGGGGTTTTACGAGTAGAGCCAGGAAACCGAGCAGCTCGCCGGGAATTAGAAAGGGTGACTGAGAGGATCCGGGCCCGGGATGCTAGACTGGCTCAAGCCATGCAGAAAATGTTTGCTTGAATAAAACCGTTTCACCACGTCAGCGTTTGGGAGTGGCATTTTCGTTGTGATTCAGGTGAGCTACCGGAAAAAGGAGTTGGTGCTTGACACTATGAGCCTTGAAGGTGCAGTGGTTGAAACGTAGTATTGCAGGCTAACTCCATTGACTGCCAGGAGTTCGATCCTGACCTGCTCAAGGTTGACTCAGCCTTCCATCCAAATGAGGACCCAGATTGTTGGGAGCAATATGCTGACTCTTTAAAGCCCTCAGAGACAGCTGTAAAGCATTACGAAGCGTTATGTACGTCTAAGTGCTATTGCTATGAAGTTTAATGGCTGGGCAGGATGATACTTTGGTGTCTTGTGCCCCCAATTGAAGACCATTTGCCTTTATCACTCTGACTTTATTACCTACAGAAAAAAATAAGACTGAATACAGCTAGTCCTCGACTTACGACCACAATGGAGTCCAAAATTTATGTTGCTAAGTGAAACACTTGTTAAGTGAGTTTTGCCCCACTTTACGATTTTTCTTGCCAAGTGAATCATTGCAATTGTTGGTAACACGATTGTTAAAGTGAATCTGGCTTCCCTATTTTGGTCACAAAAGCTGATCACATGACCCCAGGGCAGGGCAGCCGTCATAAATATGAGCCAGTTGCGAGCATCTGAATTTTGATCAGGTGACCATGGGGATGCTGCAACGGTTGTACGTGTGAAACATAGTCATAAGTCACTTTTTTCAGTGGCGTTCTAACTTTGAACGGTCACTAAATGAAATAATGTAAGTCGAGGACTACCTGTATATCACAGAATATCACACACAGGTTTGCTACGTAAATATGAAATTGGCTCTTGGCGTTCCAGTTCCTCTACAATTTTAAAATTTGCACATCTTTAACCCTAATGAGAAATAAGTGAGTTGCAATTCATGGAGGAAGAATGGAGTTATTTTCCTAACTAGAGGCAATCCCCTACTCCATCCTCACCCCCACCTCTACTGCAGCGCAATGGCTTTGCGTTCAATGTGCCCAAGCCAAGAAGCATTAGGAGGCATACAAAAATCCGAAGGTGGGAAACATGTAGTTTTTGTCTCTTCCCAGCCAAAATGCAGTCCTGATTGTGTGATTTCCCATTTAGCAACTTGCTTTGCTTAGCAGCAGACTTGTCAGTCCCAATTAGGGTCATTAAGTCAGGACTACCCGTGTTTATACAAGGGAACTGAATTCTGGAAATGGCAACATGAAGGTGGATTGTCAGATACATCCCTGAGATGACAAAGCCGTATCAAGAGAAGGAAAGGAAGGCATTTCAGGAGGACTTTTTAACCATGCAAAGGCAAGGAATGAACTGCCTCGCTACGAGTGGAGATATGCCAGGCAGGGTCCGATTCCTCTAGAACAGGGGTGTCAAACTCAATTTCATTGAGGGTCGCATCAGGGCTGTGGGTGACCTGGGGGGGCGGCATTTGGGTGGGTGTGGCCAACTGGGCGGCTAGGACAGATGCCCTAATTAACTCATGAGCCTCGAGCCAAGTTTCAAGAGAAATCCAGTTATTTATTAGGAGCAACATGTCAGCATCTACCTGAGAGAGGTCAACTCTGCCGCGTGTAATTTATGGCTCAACTCTGACACTGTTTCCCCCCTCCTCTCAGGCTGTGTCATAAATCACATTCTCCAATGAGGCACTTTTGTGGGCTGTAGAAAACATCCCTCATAGGCCAGCTGGTTATCCGAGATCCAACCTTGAAGAAGGTATATGTGGAATGTGCTTTTGAACGTAGCTGCCAAACTACTCTGTCACTTCTCTCCACCTTCCTGTCCATGGCAACTCGAGAGCAGCCCAGAAATGCTTTGCCAGTTGACATTTGATACCACTTCCCAAACTGCTGACATGTTTCCTCTTTGCACTGGGTAGACTGGGCCGAAGCGAACCTTATATTTTCCGGAACAGCCCTGCGGGCTGGATCTGACCACATTGCGGGTCGGATCTGGCTTGAGTTTGACACCCCTGCTCTAGAACCAATGAAAAATATATAATGAAATAATAATAGTCAGAGCTTCTGGACTTATTTTTAAAAAAACGGGCCTAATTTGCCAAGGCCTCCTTCTGCTTTTATAAGACCATTGCAAGTGAAGTCAGGGAAGACGGATGACATTTCCCCTATTCCTTCACTACACAACTCCTGCTCAAAGCTTTACGTACAGTACGTTGTGACTCTGGGTTCACACTGCACAAGTACAAACGAGGAATTTTATGGGAGACTTTGTATAGAAGAGACAGTCCTCAAAAATATTAGCCTTTATTGTAATGCAGGTGTGTTTTTTCCCCCAGACAAATTCCTAAGATTAGCAACACATTGCTTTGATAAAAATCACAGGAAGAGCAGATAAGGCTTAAATGTTTGACCGGGATTTGGGGACCTCCCAGTTAGATAAATTGGACTAAATTACTTCCTTTTTTTTAAAGCAAAGTGGCCCATTAGAGCACAGTCTTCATGCCTGTTTGAAGGAGGAAAGAGATGCTTTTTGACAGTTACAACAATTAATCAGTGGAACAACTTGCCTCCAGAAGTTGTGAATGCTCCAACCCTGGAGGTTTTTAAGAAGATGTTGGATAACCATTTTTCTGAAGTGCTGTAGGGTTTCCTGCCTAGGCAGGGGGTTGGACTAGAAGACCTCCAAGGTCCCTTCCAACTCTTGTTATTCTATTCTATTTTGAAAACTTGCATCTTGGAAACAAAATTAGTAAACCGTCTGCACATTTATACCATCGGCAGAATTTTGGGAATGGTACTTGCTTCCAAGGCGAGGAAGGAATATTGCAGAATCTTTTTTTTTTTTTTAAACAAATCAAAACCTTGCAGGTGTGATACTTAGCTGGAGATTCTGCTGTGGTGTGGAGCAAAGCCAAAATCTCCCACCCTTCTTGCTATTGTTATTATTATTATTATTATTATTATAGGCTTCTCCAGTTCTCTCCTTGCTCTTCTAGGGCTGTCGCATGCCCAGCGGATCGCTTTAAATCCATACGTATCCCTTTTTGCTGTTTCTAAGCAACCATCTCCTAAGAGACTGCAGAACCTGGGGATGGTAAGCCAGGGGGGAGGGGGGGGGGGAAGGAGGTGAGAAACGATTGACCGGGGTGAGAGAAAGGATATTGAACCTTCCGCTTGTAAATACAATTACATCAGATGCCGGGAATCAATCAAATGTCTTTATTTAACAGAGATTCTGTAACCATGTCACTTGCAAACAGAGATAAGAGTATAGAGTCCAACAAGGTGTGCGGGGGAAGGGGGAAATGAATGGGAAGTTCGTATGACAACATGAGATTTGGCACAGATGGGAGATGACAGGAGGCCTTAAAAATACGAAACGATGCGACATTTTTCTGTATTGAAGCCTCCCCATGCCCGATCCCTGAAGCGCACCACCATGTTGAGTGCTCATTAAACCAGCCCGTCGAATTTTGGTTCGATGCAACTTAGAAATGATCTACTTTTATTAATCAGAACGACGAGGCGTGGTGTCAAAGTCTCAATTGTCTCGTGTCCATTTGTTAAATTAAAGGAGCGGTTTCTGTAAATTGTTCTTCCTCCCTGTTTATATCAAACTGCTTGCATGTAATAAACCAGCACCTCAAAAGGAACAGTATTGGTCTTTCTTCTATGCTAATTTACTACCTGCAGGGTCATTCGTAGAAAAAAAGTATTCAAAAAATATCACTTATCAATATCATTCACTTCCAGACGGAAATAAGGTAAAAGATTCCTGCCACCATTTCTAGTGGCATCATATAGAAAGTCTCCAAGAATCAATTTGCACGTCCCCAAAGTGGTGGATTACAGACCATTGTTTGATTACAGACCCTAAGCGTGGGTTGCAATTTTGAGTATTTTCCCTAAATCCTCCCTGAAAAACTACCAGTAGTTGTTAGCAATAGCCAGAATAGCTCGCTCCTTCTCTTGGCTTGCTACAAGGAGTCCTCAAGTTATGACCGTAATGGACCCTAGTCATCATGGCCATAAAGCAGATCAGTCACATGGGCAACCCAATTGTTTTTGTAAGCCGTAAGGCTGTTCTGTGGATCACATTTTTTTTAAAGTAAACCTGAAGTATAAATAAATGATCAGACAAGTAAGTGTGGTAAGCCAAATAAGGGTCTAAACTTTGTCTAAATCCGGTTGTCTAATGTGCTACCTTGGCTGCTACTTGCTGGTTAATATTTAAAAGCTGGGGAACAAAATATATATTATTCCCACTTCTTTTGATCTGTAAGGGTGTAGTCCATCCTACTGTCTCGCCACCACGTTCAGAGTAGACTTTACTCTTTTATTTAGCATACGATGCTATAAAAGCATCTTCTCTGGAACCCTTCTCTGGATTTTCCTCTAGGTTGGACATTACCTGGTCCTGGAATTGGACCCCTTCTTCCCCCATTGACGGACACTTGGATCTTTTGCTGCCACTTTCCTCCTCCAGTTACTTTTCATGTCCTCACCCCTTCTGTCTTCTCAGTCGTCTAGATCTTGCAAAGTTTTCCGACACCTATTGTGCTGGCTGCCATCGAAGTATCGATAGCTATCAAAGAATTGTCCAGCAGTTCTTATTTCGCCCCTTTTATCTATCTATCTTTCTTTCTTTCTTTCATGGTTGGACGTTTACTATAATATGCCTTGCCTAAATGACCCTGGATATCAGCCAGTTAGCAAAAGAGTTGGCTCGCTGAGTAGGAGTCACCGAAAGGCAACAAAACACTCTTAAGCCCCTCTGTTAAGAAAATGGCGAGGATAACATAAAAAAATGTGGATTGCAGAGCATGGAGCCAGATGGGAAGAAATCAAACTTAAGTACAGAGTTGCTTGTTTTTTTTTAAACTTTCACCGTCTTCTCCAAGGAGCAAATATTAGACCGGTGGTGCGAAATGAAAGGTATAAAAAGAACGATGCTTAAACCCTGCAAAATAGAACTTAAAAAACAAAATAGAGCTTGAAAACAAAAAACAGGCTGTGGATTATACCTTGCATGCTTACCGAATGCAACATCGCTAAACAGCGTATGAAAATATATGCCTTCCTAATTACAGATGGTGAGTTCTTTCGCGTGGCTTGAAAGCAACGGTTCCTTTCTTGCCTCAGATAAAACGGGGAGACAGCCGATCAGGCTCTCCAAATACTGGGTGCCGCTAGCTATTGCAAAAATGGGGAAAGGGAAGCAGCCGGTGGAAAGAATGATGGCGGGGGGGGCAGAGAGAGACAGGGCTTTAACCAAGACTGCGCTGGCGCCCCGGTCCATACAAGGGCAGCACTAGGCATGCAAACACAGCGGGAGGAAGATGGTTATTTCTTGGTCACAGAAGGCGGAGCCTACTCCTCAGGAAGGAAGGAAGCAAGCAACGTATTCTGGGAAAGGAACGGGCGGAGGACAAGCAATTTTGCTAGGAGCCTTAGCTTATGGAGCACGTCTGAATGGCGTCACCTGGAAGTCATTTTGCCCAGTCGGTACGGCTAGCAAGGCCAACAACAGCCAAGGACAACAGGAGTGGGCGGAGAGTGGGTGGAGAAGGGGTTGCCAAGCATTCCGAGTGTCGTCGGCAAGGGTGAAGACAGGGTAGAAGGAGGGGAGGCGGTTGCCAAGGACCATCCCCGGGGATGGCTGTTGCCAGGGCGGTTGTGACCAGTTGTCAGGGTGCAGGAGTAGGCCGGAGAGAGGCGATTGGTCGCTAGGGGTCCCAGTCGTTGTCATGGTGCTGAGCAGCAATGATAATCACCACTGTAAGGATGGTACACAGGACCATGGCGGCGATGCCCACCGCCAGGCTAATGAAGGAGAAGTTGCGGGCCTCCCGAGAGGCAATTTCGGCCGATACGATGTCGCCGCGGGCAACTGCAGTCCGCACCTGACGGAGAGAACAAAGAGCGTGGGAACAGGAGGAGAACACAGGCGCTGCAGCTGCAAAGCACATTGGGCACATGGCACAATATACGCCTCCCCATTCACAGCATCTTCAGCAAATGGAAAAAGCTAATGTGTCAGAGATGAAGAATCATTTATAGACTGCAGGGAGGGGAGTATGCTCTTCTGTGCCCTTCCTCTTAAGTGTGAGACTTCCCTCTTATACAAATTAATTTTTATCTATTTTATTGATTATTTTTATAAATAACTCGAAGGCAGCGAACATACCTAATACTCCTTCCTCCTCCTATTTTATTCACAACAAACCTATGAGGTGGTTGAGAGAGGATGACGGGGCCCTCAGTCACTCAGTTGGATTTCACGCCTAAAACAGGACTAGAACTCACAATCTTCCAGTTGAAGCCTGGTGCCTTAATCACTAGAGCAAACTGGTGTATTAATCTCACTTAATCACATGAATGAATCTTCTACTCTGGAAATTCTTGCTACCATTTTAGCTTTCCTTGTGAGGGAAGAGGACAGTTTCCTGTTTATCTACTGGATATATGTTCCTCTTTTCTTCACTTTAGCAGCATACAGGTAGTCCTCAACTTACGACCATAACTGAGCCCAAAATGTATGTTGCTAAGCAAGACAGCTGTTAAGCTAATTTTGCCTCATTTTATGACCTTTCTTGCCACAGTCGTTAAGTGAATCACTGCAGCTGTTAATTTAGTATACAGTTCTTAAGTGGACATGGCTTCCCCGTTGACTTTGCTTGTCAGAAGGCCGCTAAAGGGGATCAGGTGACCCTGGGACACTGCAACCGTCATAAATATGAGTCTGTTGCTGTAGCAACCATACGTGTGAAAAATTGTCTTCACTTTTCAGCAGTCGCTTTTTTCAGTGATGATGTAACTTTGAACAGTCACTAAACGAACTGTTGTAATTTGAGGACTACCTATACATAACCCTCCCTCTTATTTTTTTTTCCTATTTTTTTCTCAGTCTTTCTCAGCCGTGGTGACTTAAAAGATGTGTGACTTCAACTCCCAGAATTCCCCAGCTGGCATGATGACCTGGGGGATTCTGGGAGTTGAAGTCCACATATCTTCATGCTGACAAGATTGAGAAAGACCATTGTAAAATACGTTCAGCTGAAAGAGAGGGACCAGAACGTGGGTTTCCCTACTCCAGCGCCATCATCTTCATCACTGGGAATGAGGAGACACTAGCCCCCAAACCCCTCAGGGAAGTTTGATGGCTTTATCCACTTCTAATCCAACTCCTCTATAGTTTTTCAGCTCAAATTCTGGGAGATAGGGACTGGCTGAAAATCCCCAGGAACATCCATGGTTTAAGAGGAACTACAAACTGTCTTCCCAATCCTAGGCCTTCACCGCTTCCTCACACAATTGTATGAAAGTGTCCGTGGTCATATGAGTAGCCCTGAATATTCTCCTCAGGCCTCAGTTATATGCCTTTGTTATGAGAATCGGGTTTGTGGTGTTCAGCTGACGAGCAGCTACAAGTAGTCCTTGACTTACAACTGCTCATTTAGTGACTGTTCGACGTTACAACGGCGCCGAAAAAAGTGACTTATGATCGTTTTCCCGCACGTACGACCATTGCAGCATCCCCAGGGTCACGTGATCGAAATTCAGACGGTCGCCACGTCCCAGGGTCATGTGATGCAACGTTCTGACAGGCAAATTCAATGGGGGAAGCCAGATTCACTTAACAACCGTTGTTAAGGGGGCAATATGCCGACTCTGTAAACCGCTTAGAGAGGGCTTTAAAGCACTAAATAAGTCTAAGTGCTATTGCTATTACTAAGTTAACCACTGCAGTGATTCACTTAACAACCAATTCACTTAATAACAACTGGCAAGAAAGGTCGCAAAACAAGGCAAAATTCACGTGACAACTTTTGTCTCACTTAACAGCATAAATTTTGGGCTCAGTTGTAGTCATAACTCAAGGACTACCTGCATGTTTAAGAGAGCAGCCTAAGCCAGTCTTTCATTTGCTTGATGCCGTTTGAAATCATTTTTCTCTTCATCTGATACTCAAAAGTATTTTCTTAGTATTACCATCTTTTCACATGGCTCCTCCATGTCCTCTGAGTAAATGTTCCCGGCGGCTGTCAAGCACCAGTTTGATATGTTACTCATCCTTTGGGCAGAGAGACAAAGAGGTGAATGCAACACTTCAGATGGAGGCGGGCACATTGTGGCCTTCTACTGTGACAAAATGGTTGCCTGGCTCCTCAAAGCCCTGGATTATTTTCAGAAGGAAGCCGCTTGACTCTATAAAATGTGTACAGTACTGTACATGTGTGGGAGGTGAGGATTGCCGGCGTGAACAGGGAGTGCACACGGCATATGTTCAGTCCATTTCCTTTCCTGTGCTGTAGATTCTTTCCATCTCGTGACGTTTCCAGATCTGAAAAGGGGGCTCCCTACTCCAGAAGGATTTCCTCAGTCACTTTGGTACTTTAAAGGTGTTTGGCAACAAAGATGCTTGGATTCTAACGCAGCTGCAGTACAGTATTATTTAGGTTGTAGTCCTGCTCGCTACACCATCATCACAGGCAGCTACGGGACCAAAGCCTCAGTCCAGATCAGTGTTTCTCAACCTTAGCCACATTATGATGCGTGGACTTCAACTCCCAGAATTCCCTAGTCAGTATGCTGCCTGAGGAATTCTGGGAGTTGAAGTCCATGCCTCATAATGTGGCTAAGGTTAAAATAAACAGTGGTCCAGATGTTTGAAATGTAGAACATCCTGTAAAACAGCAGTGAGAAATCTGATTAGGGTCACAGCTGGTTTCCATCCCTCTTTTTTTTGGGGTCACCTAGACCCTCCAAGATTAGGCCACCAAAACAAACCACAAAATCAAGTATTTTAAGCTGATCACATAAACGACTTTTGTGATCAACTTAAAAGCACTTGTATCCTCTCCACTGATGATGTAAAAGAGTACAAGTGTCCTCCGCTCAAGTGCTGCTCAGCTCGCACAAGTGGAGCTTCGTGGGTGAGCACAAGTACCCGCCACTCGCGCAAAAGGAGCTTTGCACACACTTGCTCACCGTTCTCACAAGTGGTGCTTTACAAACAGGCTGCAGCCTGGTAGTGGGCCATGGCCCAGGGTTTGGGGACCCCTCATTTATAAGATAGATGGAAAAATTCTGGTTCTTCAATTTTGATCTTAGCTCCGATACTCATCCAACAAGACCAACAATCAAAAACAAAAAGAAAGCTTGCAAAATCCCTATTCGGTTCCCTTCTGATGTCCTAGACCCATGATGGCAAACCTATTTCCAAAGTAGCACGTGAAGCCATGTCACCTAGTACGTGCGGCCTTGCCTGTTTATCTTCCAGGTTTCTGATGCGCATGCGTGCACAACGATCAGCTGTCCTTCGGGCACGGGGCAGTGCCAAAAAACCGGTGTACACACGCATGCCAGCCAGTTGATTGTTGGGTGTACATGCGCACCAGAACCCAGAAGTTCAGCTTTTCCAGAGCGAGATTCCATCGTGCGTGCAGCAGTGCCGAAAACTGGCTTGCGCATGCGCACCGTCCAACCTACAACCTGGAAGTTCAGCTTTTCCGGAGCGCGGCCCCGAAGAGCGTGTGCATGACATTTCTGCGCAACTGAGTGCCAAAAAGGTTTGCCATCACTGTCCTAGACCACAGGTGTCAAACCACATCATCACGGCAGCGTCACATGATATATTATGATTTTTTTTCAACCTTCGCTAAACCAGGTGGGGGTTGGCCCAGCATGTGACGCATCCGGCCTGCAGGCTGCAAGTTTGACACCCCTGTCCTAGACAATGCACTTCCTGAAAAGCAAACAGCCTTGAATGTCCATCCTGACAAATAAATACAGTTGTTGCACTCGGAAACCCATCTCCTGTACCCCACCTGCTGGATTGAGGCATACGCTACTCACCTGCACCGCCTTGATGATAGCAATGATGCCTGTGGGCCAGAAGCAGCAGATGGTGGTGAGGACAGCGATGGGAAGGTAATCGTGCGGTGGGCGCCGGGGTTCCAAGATGGCGATGCCAGGTGTCATCTGTGTTGGAGAGAGAGCTGGTGGTGGAGGTGGGTTGCCCTGAGGGTAGGGCTGGAAACAACAATCGAAAAGCTGAAGAAACCATTCATTCCTTCGTTCATTCATTCATTCATTCTGTCAGCGTTCCAAATATCATCCCTAAAAAGATCAGACTCCGAGGCAAAGCTTTCCTCAAAGTTCCGCTTTATTA
>JANHFT010009906.1:3481-15618 GCA_032467955.1 Pseudoxenodon macrops | reverse complement strand
GTACTGTATGGCAGCAAATTTTGTTCAGCTATGCTAATAGGGACAGCCAAGATATATGATAGAACGCCTTCTATTATTACTATGTTGTATTGGCAGATAACTGAGGTTGAAGATTATTGCTCAAGGTTATAATGAATTATATCTTCTATAAATTACTTGCCCATTGTAACTGAATTAATGTAGCTATTTTAAATATTACTTTATACTAGTAGACAGCTTGCTTGAATGTGAAACATATCTCTGGATCTTCTCCAGACTTTAAAGGCTTGGCACAGTTGCTTCAAGGCTACTGTCTTCTGCCTATGTACTTCCACCAGGATAGCATAAAAATATATTCATAGAAGCAAAAGGTTTTTATAGTTTTGCTTTGTATATTCCAAGTCACAGGAATGTATTTTAGGAATGGTTATTATGAATTTGTAAAGATCAGATGGGACAAAATGCTAAACAAAATCCAAATGTGTTTGTAAGGAGTTATATGTTTTCTCTTATTTATAAATGGTTAATTCTAGAGAAAAATCATTATTAATTTTTTAACAATATGTAAAGTAGACTTCAAACTATGCTCCCATTGCTATTTTTCTTTATTTCTATATAGATTTTGTTGTACCTCCTGGGTTAGAAATACTAGTAATAAGTTTTCAATCAAACTGAGTGTCATACACATCAGTGATGTCCATTGGAATGTTAATGTCAAGTGCAGAAAATTAGGAGTCCAGGCAGTTCAAATGAAGATAGGTTTATTATGTGCTAATGTGCTCTACAAGAATCTGAACTGCTAACAGTCAAATGAAATTGGTGTAGATAAGAATCAACTATATTCAAAGTGGACTGGAAGGGACTCAAGACTGATGCCACATTTGACCACTCTCTCAGACTCAGCCTGGTAATCTCCTACATTTAGTTCTCTTATTCTTGATATTTGGTTTTCAAAAGAAATTATGTAATAGTGAATGCAAATATGAGTCTTGTTTACAATTGACAACAATCTGATTAAAATACATGCAACATCTTTGTAAACAATTTTGTGTAATAATAAATTGACTCATTTGACAGTAGTATCTAACGAATGTAATACATAAATAGAATACTTAGAAGATAAAGAGCACTATACTGTATATATAATAATATATTACATATTGGTTCATCCTTGCTGTAAAAACCAACCAAATTCTAAACTTTACATTTGCAAAAAGATGCTAAGTGATTTGAAATAATGTTTGGTTGATTTTATTCATTTTATGCTTTTATTATCTGTGACTGAATCACAATTAGTAATAAATTGCATTATGTCATAGTTCATATATAAAATACTCAAAAACAAATTCCCAAGCATCAAATATCTATTGTTGAAAGAGAAAATATGCAGTTACCATGATAGCAAAGAAATTAATTTATTATTAATTTTAAGGACCTATTTCTGATTAACAGAGCTCTTGATAACTAAAAGCAGCTGGACAATATCTCCCTTTTCTATTTAACACAAACAAAAGATATTATACCTTTACTGCAAATATCCAGATGGACACTATGTGTCAACAAAAAAAGTTAAAAAAACTCTAATTCTACGCTGCACATATAGTTGCCTCTATTTTTCCAGCCAAGATATGATAGACCTAGGTGGTACTCATTTTAGATCACAAAAATGATGTTCAAATCATAAGTAGTGTGTCCCTATTTTGTTTTTGAAAGCATGAAGCCACCTGAAATCTGGAAAAAGTGGTACTTCTCAAATAGCTTCTTGTGTGATGTGTGAATATTGAATATCTTTGGATTGCTTAAAATTGCTTAAATTGTCACTTTAAATTGATATTTCTCTTTGATATCTGTAAGATTGCTATTCAAAGTATCCTTTTGAAAACATGCGCAAATGACTGTTAGAAATGTTTGTACCTCATGAATATTTGATTAAAAATAATAAAATGCTTGTACAGTTAAAAGAAAACATCAGACAGAGAGAAAATAACTTCATAAATAGAACTGGCCACTTTGCACTTACAATCATCAGTTGCCATGAAGTTTGAAAACTACAGTGAAGTGCTCATCTCACACATAAAATATGGGGACTAATGGGAGACTTGCTGCATTTGGCTCAACATAGTTTCTGCCTACTGATAAAATATTGACATAGAACCATTTTTAATTTTAACAGCTTTAGAAATAACATTTGTTGCATACTGATCAGCATTCATTAATTATTTAAGCTGCTTGTTTTCCAAGGATGGGCTTATTAATTTAATGTTCATGTTCCTCTTTTTTATATTATATTGTCCAAATTTTTGTAGCCCAGATGTGGTACTTCTAGACAATTTGTCAGGTTTAGATGGAATGTTGACTGACACAATAAACATGAACATTCCTAGCATATCTCTGACACAGGATGTGTCTAATTTCATATTGGATCCAAAAGATGGTGATCCGGCTGATAAGTCATCACAACAATATTAATTCTTTTTTTTTCTTTTTTTCATTCTTTTCTTTGTGTTGTGGGTTACTTATTGGGCTGATAGATTCAGTTGAATTCCAGAATACTCACGGAGTTTCTCTTTAGAGATATATATTGATTTGTTTAATGCTGGATCTGGGATTGAATTTAGCTGGAAATCCATACAAGCAGGCAAACCTGCAAAATCTGCCTCCAGGGCATGATCATGCAGAACCTACTGTAATTCCCTAAAGAGAAAAAATACTCTATTTGCATATGGAGACAGATCTATTTTAAGACTCCTTTGTGCATACTGCATCTCAAAATAAGGGAGGGAATATTACAAAATCAAGTCCGGGAAGAACTCTACAACTTCTTCATGTTTGTTCCCAAAAAATTTATCTGTTAACCCAATAGAACAGGGATGTCAAAGTCACATCGTCACGGCAGTGTCACATAAGGTATAGGGACTTTGTCCCCCCCTTCGCTAAACTGGGCGTGGGCGTGGCCAGCATGTGACACATCTGACCCGTGGGCCGGGAGTTTGACAGCCCCGCAATAGAAGCTTGTTTTCTATCTAGAATCAACTAGCCCATTCAATCTACTAAGTCAGGACATAGTGATTGCTCCTTTTCTTCTAATATCAAAATGTTTATTTAACACCAAGCTGCTGTCTGGCAAAACCCACTCACCGCACTCTGAACTGTTTGTTACCCCTTCACATATCTCCCTAGAAAGAGAGTGTGACTGTAATATATGTCAGCAATGTCGTTCTGGAACTGCATCTACATATTCAGAGCTAGAGTGATCCACTTGCTATTTGTACTTGGCCACATTATACATCCAGAAGCTCCACTTATGCCATTTTTATACCATTTTAACTCCTACGAAAACTATTCCATTTAGATCATTTTCATTTTAGTGGCATTGCCTAAACTTAACTAAGGGAAAAGCTAAATATTTAGGCCTGAGGTATTTCTGCATTACATAATTTACAACACTTTGTGCAGTGCTTTGAACACGAAGAACTTGCTTTTTTCCAGAGAAAACAACCAACTTAATTCTTAATATATTAGGTTTAAGCTTAGTGGATTTTCCTACTAGCAATTATGCTAAAATAAAAAGGCACTGAGATACTGTGGGATTGTGAATAAGGAACATCCAGTTACCCTCCTTTCTTTTTACCCTTGGTTTTAGTTTCCTTTCTTTTATTAATGTTTATTTTCCTAAGGTTAGTCAAGGACTTTAAAATGGGACTGCTTCAGTGCCCTCCATTTCAAATTCTATTCTTAAACTGCATTGCATACGATGTTGTCTGAAGCCAGTAGCTCCTAATCATTCTTCACCCTGTTGTCAGTACTTTATCACCCTTGCTCTACCTGACAACAAAGGCTACTGCAGAGCTGAGAATTTTCAGGCCCATGAACATTGCCCACCGTGCATGATTAATTGGTAGCTCTGTGCTCTAAGAAGCCATGTAGCCATATAGCTAAGCCAATGCCTCCCCTTTCTGCAATTCTCATGTTACTTTCATATATTAGATACAAAAGTAATTGTATCTGCAAAACAAAACAGAGTTTTTTATGTTTAATAAACATATACAGACCTCATTTTATATTCGAACCTGACATTAACTTCTTGTGCAAAATTCATAATGAATGTGAGTGTATATTTATATTTCAAATCAAGTAATTATTAATGTCAACATCATTTTGACTTGGAGACACAGTCAGGGAATATAATGAAGAACTGCACCTTGTGGAAAGTGAATAATCAAACATGTTATTTTCCTTATCAATAATTACTGCAAGTTTATGGACCAATTTGCAAATAATAAATGAAATCCCCTGGTACACTATTTGAGCTTCGTTTAAAAGCCTAAGATACGGACATTGTAAAGCTTGATATCACTTGCAATTGAGCACTTATAGCTTCAAACTTATATTATTCACCAGTGTGTAGAATAGAAATAAACTAATCTGTCAATTCATTTTTCTATTTCTACCATGTTTCCCCGAAAATAAGACAGAGTCTTATATTCTTTTGACCCCCAAAATAAGTGGCTTTATTTTTGAGGGTGCACCCCCATGTACTGGTAGGAGGTGGGACAATCAGCCCTCATGCCTACTTCATTTCTCCTACCATCTCCAAGACACCTGGCAATTGTGGCTGCAAAAGCAGCAGGAACCCCTACATTCCTCCGCAAAACAGCTGATCTGCTGTGATCTCCTGTAGCCGGCTCCAAGAAGCGTGGCCCATTTACAGCTTCAATCTGCAGGCGTCCTCCTTCCCTTGGATCCTGCCCTTTATCTGTTGTAACCCAACAAAACTGTGGGCGGTTGGATTGATGGATTATATGAGCACTAAATTGGGAGCTGGTCATCGCTCCTATCCAGCAAAGCTGAAGGCTTCGGATAGAGCATTTTGGGGATGTGCGTCTCTGCTGTGATCCGAAGTAAAGAACGATTGCCAGGAAAAAAAGGGTGGGGGATTTTGCCTCTTATCCTGTTCTCAGTCTGTGCTGAGCTTCAGAACATGATAAGAGGCAAAATCCCCTCCCCCAATTTTCAAGCCATTTGAGAAAACTCCCCATTCCGAGCCTTTAGCATATTTCAGGATTGCAACATTGAAGACTCGGAATGGAGCGTTTTTGCAAACGGCTTGGCTTGAAAATGGGGAGGGGGGATTTTCCTGCCTCTCATTCTGTTCTGAAGCTCAGCAGTCAGCACAACCTGAGAACAGGAGAAGAGGCAAAATCCCCCCTCCCCATTTTCAAGCCATTTGCAAAAATGCCACATTCCGAGCCTTCAATGTGAATATGCAGGTACAAAGCAACCTCCCGTAAAGGAAGGCATGGAAATTCATACACCGGGGACATCGGCAGAAGCCCTGCAAGGAGACGCTGCTACCGATGTGCAGGAAATGGGGCGTTGGTCTTACCTGATACGCTCCTTCTTAGGAAGTTGGATATAGCCTCCAGGAATTGGGTTAACTCCGTCTGCCAGCTGATTGGACTGAGTCTGTTACGTCATTAAAATCTTTCTCTGCTGCCCTCTTCTGGCAGCTTTTGACGAAAGAACGAAGCAAGACTCATACGTGCCTTCCTCACTGAGTTGAACCTCTGTTCCTCCACACTAAAACTACTTCCCTAACAAATATCAGAACCTACACAGGGTGGGGCCTACAGGCTATATCCACCTTCCTGAGAAGGAGCGTATCAGGTAAGACGACGGCCCCTTCTCCATATATATAGCCTCCAGGAATGGGACACACCAAAGCTGGCTTGTCCTATTGGATGGGATGAGTCCAAATTTCACAGACTACTCCCTAAGCACCTGCTGCAACACCGGTCTGCCAAAAGAAGCATCCGCCGAGGCAAAGGTGTCCACCTTATAGTGCCTGACAAACGGCGTAGGTGAAGTCCAGGTGGCTGCCCAGCAAACCTCTTCCAAGGAGGCCTGGGTAGCCCAAGCCACAGTAGTAGCAGCACTACGAGCCGAATGAGCTGTTATATGACCAGGGACTAGAGAAGCCTTTAACTGGTACACTTGGGCAATTGTTGCCTTAATCCATTTCCCCACGACCGTAGATGACACCTTGAGTCCTAGAGTACCCATCAGAAAGCCTACAAACAGAGATTCCGATTTCCTGAAAGACGCTGTCCGGTCAATGTAAGTACGCAGCGCCCGGTACACGTCAAGAGTGTGCCACATCTTCTCCCGGGCATGCACTGGCTTCGGACAAAAGTTTGGTAGGATTATTTCCTGTGCCCTATGGAAATAGGAGTTGATCTTCGGCAAGAAAGCTGGGTCCAGGCGCAAAATTACCTTGTCATGATGGAAAATACAGAGATCCGAACGCACAGACAGAGCTGCAAGCGCGGAGATCCATCTGGCCGATGTGATGGCCACGAGAAAGGCCACTTTATACGAAAAAATATGAAGGCTGGCATGCCGCAGTGGCTCGTAAGGCGCCCCCGTGAGTGATTTGAGTACTTTTGGTAAGTCCCATGTTGGGTATCTATGGATCACGGGAGGGCGCAAGTTCATAGCTCCGCAGAGGAATTGACGAATCAGTGGATCGAGACATAGGGATCCTTGCGCGCCTACTGATAGCAAGGTAGAGAGGGCTGCCACCTATCTCCGTAAGGTGTTAGGGGACAGGCCCTTCACCAGACCGCCCTGGAGAAATCGCAAGACGTTAGCAACCGTCGCCGATGTTGGAACAATGCGTGCCCCCTCACACCATTGACAGAAAGTCTGCCACATGGCATTGTAGATGCGGGTAGTGGATGGCCTTCTGGAAGCCTGTATGATATCAATGACCTCCTCTGGAAGATTGCTGTTGCTCAGGGTAAACCGCTCAAGCGCCAGGCGGTCAGTTTGAGCCACTGGTCTGGATGCAGTAACAATCCCTGGCTGAGAGAGGCATTGTCCAGAGGTATTCTCCAGGGAGGAGCCACTGAGAGGTCTGTCACATCCGCAAACCAAGGCCTACGAGGCCAGTGTGGGGCAATGAGAATGATTTCCGCCCTCTCCGCAATAACCTTGCTGATGATACGAGGAATTAGAGGAAGCAGTGGAAATGTGTACATCAGGCCCGCCGGCCATGGAGTCCGGAGACCATCTGTCCCTTTCACCCCAGAGGTTACAAACCGGGTGTAAAATCTCGGAAGGTGCGTGTTGGTTGATGTGGCAAAGAGATTGACTTGTGGGGGACCGAATACGACCGTGATCTGCTGAAACAGATCTGAATGTAGGCACTACTCAGACTGGTCCAAGGTACTTCTGCTGAGCCAGTCACCTGAACATTGTCCACCTGCGATATATGATCCACTCGAAGAGAGAGTAGATGAGCCTCTCCCAACAGGCATAGTTGCTTGGCTTCCTCCATCAGGCTGCGGGACTGAGTACCGCCCTGCTGGTTTATGTGGGTTTTGGTCTTCACATTGTCCGTCATCACCAGCAGATGGTGGCTGGATACCATCCGTTGGAAATATCGAAGGGCCAGATGGACGGCCCTGAGCTCCAGCCAATTGATGCTTTTGCTACAGTTGTGCTCGCTCCAGGTGCCTTGTACCATGTCAGAGTCCAGATGAGCTCCCAAGCCTGACAGGCTGGCGTCCGTTGTAAAGACGAGACATCTCGGTTCCCGAAATACACTGCCAATGGCTATGGCTGGGGAACACCACCAGTTGAGGGATTCCATTACATCCTTTGGGAGGTGGAGCTTTGCCAGTGAATAGCCCCTGCTCGATTTCTGAAAAGGCAACAGAAACCATTGAAGGTGCCTGGAATGAAGATGAACCAAAGGAACAATGGAGACAGAACCTTCAAAGCTACAGACCTAATGAACTTGACCTGACTAACTAGGTCCCTCAAACTGGCATGTCGTTCCGGGGAAAGGGAAACTATCCCCCGTTCAGAATCAATGATAGCGCCAAATGGAGCAAACAGGTACAGGGAGCTAGATGACTATTTTCTAAATTTATGGAAAACCCGTGGCGGCGTAGGACCTGCATGGTTACCGCCAGGCCAGATCTAGCTCACTGTTCAGTGGGCGCCTGGATCAGAGTGTCATCCAGGTAGCACTGGACGCGCATGGGCAGGGCCCTCAGGTAGGCAGCCAACAACTTTGTAACAAGGGGCCGACGAGAGACCAAACGGCATTGCCCGGTACTGAAAATGGGAACCCGAGTACTGGAATCTGAGGTACTGTCTGTGATTAGGCAAAACAGGCACATGCAGATATGCACATCAATTGAGGTAAGGAAGTCGCCCTCTCTAAAGCCCTCAAGTAGTGAGTACATTTTGAACCGCCGATATCGCACATAGCGGTTAAGTCTCTTGAGGTCAAGGATTGCTCTCCATCCCCGAGGTGTTTGGAATCACAAATAAAATGGAATAAAATCTGCATCCCCGCTGATCATCGGGCACCGCCTCAATCGCCCGAATGGTCAACAAATGTTGGATGGCAGTGTCCATGAGGCGCCTCTTAGCAGGATCCTTGGAAACAGGACAGTGAATAAAGAACCTCGGGGGAATGGAGAGGAACTCCAGAGAGAGACCTGTTCTAATCGTCTCCCTGACCCAAACATCTGAAGTGGAATCATCCCATTGGTCTGCAAAGTGGGTCCTCTGTTGATATGTGTTCCAAAAACAGTGGGTCAGTCATGTCTTTCCCTGCCTGGGAATCTGGATCAGGACCCGTAGTCGATAAACCTGTGGTGTGTTTGGCTTTGTAGAGCAAGGAACGGAACAGGGACAGTTGAAACAGACCCGTGACTGGGGGTTGGTCCGCTTTAATGCCCTGATTGTCAGACAGGTCCAGCTCCGGCCCATCTTCCTCACCTGAGAGGATCGACTGGTCCTCATGAGAAGAGACAGAAGAGTCGTGGTCTCCTCTCACGTCTGAATCCTCAGGGTGACCGGCTGATAGAGGTAGTCTGGAGGTTCCATGCACTGGGAGAAATTCATGTCTGGTCTCCCTCAGACCAGCTACAAAACCTCGTCGAACCGCCTCTGCTATCATAGGCTGCATGGAAGCCGGAGACAAGGACAGGTCGGCCGCTGTCCAGAGGCCCGCGGCCGTGGGTGTGAACGTGGCTTCTGCCGTGGCCCTGTGATGGTGGGTTGGCTGAGGGAACTCAGTTGTCTGTTGCTCTGGAGGAGGTCCCCAAATGTCAGCGTCTAAATTTAGTACGACACCGTCAAGAGATGACAAATGGACATCATGTGGCCTGGTGGTTGACGTTTCGGGGGATTGCATGGGAGGCGGAGTAGAATCCCCCAAGGCTGTGTGGATAGTTTGCTCACTGCCTTGTGTTAAACAATTTACTGAGCACTTTGTGCCGCCGTCTCTCATCTTTGTTAGTTGTTAGAGACCCTCTGGAGGCAGAATCCCCCTGGGATGCATGTTTGGAGGAATTCTTGGGTCCCCATTCCTTGGAAGCACTTTTGTTCCTCGATCCCTAGGTTGACATGGCTCTTTAGCCACCAATTAAGGTCACCCGCAGATGAAATTGTTGGAAAGGGTCTGAGAGACTAATGCCAAAGTCTTTATATCTTCCTTATTGTCTTTTTTTTTTACACTGCCTGAGCCGAGGGTGGGGGTGGGGCGCAGATGAGGAAGGTCTAAAGCTGCAAGTACTCCCGAGGCCAAGCTGTCAGCCGTCGAAGCAGTCCTGATTGCCGATGTAAATCGTGCTGTCAATAATTCAGGTGAAGTGGCTGACCAAGGAGGAGTGCAATTGCACAGTCAACTCCCTCTCGGCTAAAAGGGACACGCCAATCCCCAGTAAATTGCAGCCTAGGCAGCTGTGGCAAGTGGTCTTTAGGCAGGGCAACCCTAAAACGCAGCAAATTTCAAATTGATTATAGTGTCTTGCCGCTCCTTAAATCGGCCGATCGGAGATTAGAAATGGCGTGCACGTGCCTTTTACAGTTAATGTCCTGCCGCTCCTTAAAATGGTCGATCGGAAAGATAAGGGAAAGCGCGCGCCATTTGACAGCCAAAATGGCAGCTGCAACGGTCGAAATGGCGTAAAATTTATTATTTTCCCCATCTTAAGTCCAAGTGCCGGTTAGCCGCCATTGTTTTTCTCTCCAAGCACTTTTGTTTTTCACTTTAAATTTTTTTTCCCCTTCTGTGAAATAGCCGAACTCACCCAGTTCCACACCTTGTTCAGTCACCGCTCCTGCACAATCACTTAGATCTTCTCCTCCAGACAAACAATATCTCCCTCCTGCTCAGATCATTGTGGCTGCCCCGGCTTGGAGCGGTTCAGGGCCCGCCTCCTCAGCCGCCGGGTTTAGAGGCTTCAGCCTGCGCTACAGGGAAATTGCCATTTTCCTGTTTCTGCAGGCTGGTGCCCCTGTACTCCACTGTCCCTACAGGACAGTTTCGGGTCAGCTAGGACCCCACGGGTTGGCTGCGGTTCGACAGCTTCTCAGGAACACCAGAGAGTCGCGTCATCTCACTGCAACTCTAGCCACGCCTTCCCTGCTTTTTCAATGTGATGTCAAGTTCTGTTGCGGTGATCGCTCCACTCAACATCTCTCTTTGGTCTTCTGTAATTTGGTTTATATTCAGTGTGTCTAAATATTGTATAATATTATCTTGCACATATAGATTTGTGAAGTATTTTAATATTATGTTCTTTTTTTCTTCTCTTTTGTGTTGAATTATTCCTTTCCCGTCCTGTAGTTGATATATTGTTCTTTTTTTCTTTTTTTTAAAGTTATGTGCTAGCCAGCGACTTGGTTTATTTGCATAGTTGAATTTTTTTTTGGTCATCTTAATTTTCTGTGCCAACTCTTTCTGTATAGTTAGGCTAATTTTAAGTTTTATGATATCTCTTTTTTTCCTTTGCTGTTTTTCTTTGAGACTCCTTCTGTAATTCAAGTTCCGGTTTTTAAAGTTCTTCCTGTAATATCTTCTGTCGTTGTCTTCTTTTTTGTTTTTCTTGCCATATAGGCTATCATTAGCCTGCGCATGTAAGCTTTTGTAGTGTTCCAGAGAATTTGTAGTGATGTGTCTTTTGTGTTTACCGCGAAAAATAGTCTCAGTTCTTTCTCCAGCAATTGTCTATATTCTTTATCTTTTAATAAATTTTGAGTCATTGTCCATCTATTTTTCTTTTTCTGGCCTTTCCATATTCCATATTGGGTTATGGTCCGCCCACATATTAGTTTCTATTTCAATCTCTTGTATGTCATTACGCAATCCCGAAGTCACCCAAATTATATTACTCCTCGACCAGGACTGATGTGGATTGGAATAGAATGTATACTGTTCCTTTGTCCGATGAGCCTTTCTCCATGCATCTTGCAAAACAAATTCTACAGTCATTTCACTAAATGATTTTGGTAAAAAAAAAAATTCTTATTTTATTGCTTTTGTAATCCTGTTTGCTGTCCACAATTGCACTAAAGTCTCCAATTATGCATATGTTTTCATATTCCATTTCCGTTAATCTGTTGTGTATTTTTTTATAAAATTCATATTGGTTGTTATTGGATGCATATATTATTGTTAATAGTATTGGTCTTTGTTCAATTTCCAATTCAATCATTAAAATTCTGCCCTCTTTATCAGCAATATTAAACTAGATTTTATTCTCTCTTTGATGTACGTTGCGATTCCTCTTTTTTTATGCGCTAATGTTTTCCCAATTTTGGATTTTCAAGTAATTTACTATGTTCTTTCTTAATATATACTTCTGGTAGACATATCACATCTGTGTTTAATTTCTGTACATTTGCAAATGTTTGTGTTCTTTTCTTTGGTACATTTAATCACTTTATATTTATCAAAATCATTTTGATTTCCTCTTCCATTTTTTTTACTTATATAGTTTTTTTGTGTTTATTGTCTCTCTTTATACTCTTCCTCCTTCGCGTTTTGCTCATTCCCTTTCCTGTATCCTTTTTTCTTCTCTCTCCTTCTCTTTGTCCTCTATTTGTTCTTCTTCCTGGCTCTTACTCTCCACCTCTTCTCTGCTCTCTTGTTCCTCCTCCGTTGCAAAATGGTGTTCATAAAACTCCTGGGCTTTTTCCAACGTAGCTATCTTGAGTTTTTTCCCCTGCCATGCTTATGTTTATTGTTTAGTCTTTATCTCTTTTCTTTTCTTTTTCTTTTTTAAACAATTTTTATTTTCCACAATATTCATTTTACATTTCATTTTCATATATCACTTTTTACATATACTAGT
>JANHFT010009903.1:0-10798 GCA_032467955.1 Pseudoxenodon macrops | reverse complement strand
GAGTATAAGATGCACCCAAATTATCAGCCCCAATTAGGGGGAGAAAAGGTGCGTCTTATACTCAGAAAAATACAGTAATATTTTAAAATCCCCAAAGTGTTACCCACCGTCAATCAAATGATTCTTAACCACATAAAAATGACAACTGAGGTATGAGTCTCTTTCACTGAGTTCAGAATGAATTAACTAATTTGAATGGGGGGGAAATCTTAGTTTAATTTAGGCCCAAATGAGTGAAGTTGCTTTAAGAATGAAGTTGCCTTTCTGTACTAAGGCTTTCTTTAGCATCCAATGATAATATCACCCTTGCCATATCTGGGAAACTTCCTAAAACATATTTCAAAAGTAGTCCTGGTTAAACTAGGAGGGTTTGTTCAGGCCAGGCCAAACACTGATACTAGCAGGAGAATGAATTTAGGGTTAGATTAGCTTGAATCCTTTGAATAATTTAGTGATAGTTTCTGTGCTTAGTGGCAATCTTAACTTTCTGTATAGTTTGGGAATGAGTTTGGTAAATACATAAATTGGCAGGAAAATGAATTTAGAAATAGTAACAGACTTGCTTAAACTTTGAGTATCTATATTGTATTTAAAGAGGAATTTTGTGCTTAATGGCAGTCCTAGCTTTCTTTTTGAGCTTGAAGTTCATGCTAGTGTTGATGGCAGGTCAGTGATTGACCTTGGGATGAAGGTTAAGTTAGGGTTTGGGTTCTTGAACTTAGTGTCGAAACATACTTTCAGGGTTAGATTTAGGGAGAATTATTATAGTTATAGTCCATTGTAGTCTGTATTGCAGAAGTCCAATTGCATGGTTAATTCTCTTACTTCAGGTAAAGTATGGTTGATCAATACAAAGCAGAATAACTTAGGTAACCATGTTTAAAATATTACATTAGTAAATTAGAAATAGGTAAATAAATGTTATATTTAGAAAGATGAAACAAGCAGAAACAGCATAAGTAACATAGAATTAAATTAAACCTTTCTGCTATAACATGATCATAAGTATAAACAAGCATCAGTCTACTTATTGCTTTTTGACACCTGATTTTGCATGTGTAAATTTATTTTTTTAATATTTTATAATTAGCATAGTTGCCTCAGTCAGAAATTATAGGTATACATTCTTACATTAGACTGCTGGTCCTCTAATCTTGTCATTTGTGAAGTGTTTGCTTGGGCAATAATTCTTTAGGTCTATGATAAAACATTTCTTTCTTTAACTTTTTAAATGAAGATTCACTAGGTCAACACTAGGATTTTTATAGGCATTCTATCAGCTATTTCTGAATTTCCCTGTTGTTTCTGTTTTGCAAGTATAGAAAACAGACGTAAGAAAAGCAATTAACAAAAGTAACCCACTGAACCCACTGAACCCACTGAATTCAACTGGACAGATTATAGCAATAGCAATAACACTTAGTCTTACATACCACTTCACAGTGCTTTACAGCCCTCTCTAAGTGGTTTGCAGAGTCAGCATGTTGCCTTCAACAATCTGAGTCTTCATTTTATCGACCTCAGAAGGATGGAAGGCTGAATCAACCTTGAGCCAATGAGAATTGAACAGGAAGCTGACAGTCAGCAGAGGTAACTCCTGCACCACCATGGCTCTTGTTAAATGTATTATGAAATTATAAAAATCTGAAAACATTCATCGGACTGCAGTCTTTAAAATCCTTGATATGGATTTTTATCTTTAAATAAATATATTTTCTAGGATTATGGTTGCAAATCTCCAAATTCTCTGACCCATCTGGCTCTTAGATGTTCTGTTTTTCTGAATTTTTCCTGGAGAGATAAATATATATTTGTTTGCCCTTGTCTTTAATATATTTTCTACTTTTTTTCCCCTTTCCCAGTATGATGTGAAGCTTTTTTAATGATATCGCAAGGCTTCCTCATTTAATATACTAGTTAAAATTGTAGCCAGCTTGGTCAAACTGTATTAACACACACAAGAAAAAGGAATCACATTAGATTTCAAGCACAGAATGAAGATAAACGACTCTGTGTGCTTTCTACAAAAGTTGCTATGGGCTGTGAATGTGAAATAGGATAGTAAGAAAAGAAACAGCCCATAAATTCAATACAACAACTGGACAAAAATATCTCTCTTTTCAGGGCTGAGGGAGAAGTACAGAGCGGATTTTTATGAAAAATTAATGTGTAAACTAGTTTTGAACTGTGTAATCTAAAATAGGCAATTGTTATTTTGGTTATCAGTATTTATGATTAAGCATACCAGAGACTCACTCTCAAAAACATATTGTGATGAAGTTGTGTCCTCACAGGGAAGTGCAAGATAGCAGAATAGTTCTTCTTGATCTTTGTTCTGTAATCTGGAGTGGTAGTTAGTTTGTCTTTATTAAATTCTAGCTAAAATTCTGGACTTGAAAACTAGTTTCCTTGACAAGGCTATTGGGAAGTGGGTTGCAATTGCCTCTTTCTTAAGACTGAGTGCAACAGTCCCAAGGTCCCCCAAGTGGCTTCATATCTAAGGCAGGACTAAAACCCAGTCTCCCAGTTTTTAGCCTGGTGCCTTAATCATTACACCAAACTGGCTCTCCTTGAATTAAATTTAGACACTAATAATTTTGGCTCTCAACAGTCTGGTAGGTATGTGTGTATGTGTAGATATACATATATACCCCTCTTATGCATTTCAGAATAGATAGTGTAGTGAATGAAATATGGCACATATACAAAAGACCTAGAACTAGTAAATTGGAATCTACCATGTTTTCCAGAAAACAAGATCCGGTCTTATTTTCTTTTGGGTCCCAAAATAAGCACTAGGACTTATTTTGGGGAAACACGATTTCAGGGTATTCAGCCCGGCTGGGTGCCTCATCCCCTGGTGCACAAAAGAACCTGCAAGTGCACAGGGACCAATTATATCCAACAGCAGCTGCAACCCACCAGTCCATTAGTTGGCACACTCTGGGCCTGTGCAGAGCGGAAGGCATGCAGCAGAAAGCAAGCAATCTTGATGTGTGGAGTGGAAGGGAGGTGATCTTGATGTGTTGCTTGGAATGCTGGGAAGACAAGACATGGGAAGACGAGTCTTCTGCAATTGGCCACCACCTCTTGGTTTTCCCACCACCCATGCAGCACATTCAGATTGCCCTACACTTCTGCTTTTGTCTACTGCTAATGTCATTGCATGAAGACGAGCCTCCCACAGCTGGCTGCCACTCTGGCCCACCACCGCTTGGCTTTCTCATAGCCCATGCAAGACATCTGAATCACTTGCCTCCTCCTGTGCCTTTGCTTCTGCCTGCTGCTTACATAGCTACTCAACTCAACTGTGTTGTGCCACACACCATCAGCCTTTGTGCTCACCACCTCCTACGCTGGCCACATCCATCTCCCTTCACTAGGGCTTATTTTGGGGTAAGACTTATATTAGGTACATATGTGTAAATTGAGCTAAGGCTTATTTTTGTGGTAGCTCCTATTTTCCAGAAAAAATGGTAGCAATATAATAATCTGTGAAAAGAAAGAATAAGAAAGAACTCCCTATATCTGCCAAACCTCAGGGTTTGCCTTACCAGGGGGAAGGGAAGGTCCTGGTGTTGAGGGGAAGTTTGTGATGCCTGGGGCTGCAGCCAAACACCAGAGAAACCCATGCACCAGAGAAACGTAGCCGCACACTGGAGAAACCCCAGCTGTGGCAGGGAGGGAGCCAGCACAAACCTCTCTTGGGGCACCAATCAACTATGTGGCTGGGAGGCAGCCAGCACGAGGCAACCGGAACACCTGATGATCAGCTGTGCAGCCATGCAGAGCTGAGTAGGGTAACTTCTGGGCAAGGCCTGTGCTGGCGGAGGTCGTGGCTTGCCTATATAAACATGTTGGGAGGCAAATGCTCCCAAGGCTGACTTTAATTCCGGATTGCACCATTTTTGTGACCAGTGCTTTTTGGAGTTCATTTGTGTGCCTGAGTCTGTCTTAATAAACCCAGTTACCACCTGCCCACATGCCTAGGATTGTTACTATTGGATTAGGTCTGGAGCTCAGACCTCTTGAGGATATCTTTGAGGGAGATGGGCAATTCAGAAATATTACAAATAAATAAAACAGATAAATACATTGCAGTCTGTTTTGTTACATTACAAAACAATTCTACATGTATATGTTTGTAAAAGCTTACTAAACATAGTATTTTCTTTTCTTTGTGAGATGAAAGCATCATAGCAAAAGTTGATAAAGTAAGAAATGTGAAAGATAATTTACATTCTGATCCACTTCTTAAGTCTCAGAGGAACAGAATGGTTCTGTTTATAACAATTGGTGAACTATAAATTCCTGCAGTTTTTCCAAGCAAATATTACATTATCTTCTGCAAAAGTAATAACATAAAACAAGATAACATAACATTTATTTTTATTTTATTTTATTTATTTATTTTGTCAAACATGAATAAGATAACAAGTATAAGTATAAGCATGAACATAGGAAATGATTACAAATAAATTGGGACAGTAGGACAAGGATGGTAGGCATGCTGGTGCACTTATGCACGCCCCCTTAGGGACTTCTTAGGAATGGGGTGAAAACCACAGTGGACAGTTTAATCTGTGGGGATTTGAGGATTTAACAACACAGTCAGGTAGGGCATTCCAGGCATTGACCACTCTGTTGCTGAAGTTTTTTGCAATCGAGTTTGGAGTAGTTTACCTTGAGTTTGTATTTATTGCTTGCCTGAATATCATTGAGGTTGAAGCTGAAGTATGATTCTATTGTGAGCAGAGGAGTGAAGTACTCTTCTTGTGAAATACCTTTGAACCCATTCAATTGTATTAATGTCTGATATACAGTGTGGATTCCAGGCAGAAGAGCTGTATTTGAGAATTGGTCTGGCAAAGGTTTTGTGTGACCCAGTTAGCAGTGCAATGTTACCAGAGAAGAAACTTTGCAAAATTAGATTAACAACTCTTAATGCCTTTTGGGCAATGCTGTTACAGTGAGCTCTGGGGCTTAGATCATTTGAGATGAGTACTCCAAGGTCCTTGACAGAGTGAGGGTTGTCTACGAGGTCGTATCCACCCATTTTGTATTTTGTGTTCTGATTTTGTTTTGCCAATGTGTAAGACAGAGCATTTGTTGGTTGAGATTTGGAGTTGCCAATTGTTTGACCATTCTGACAGATAGTCAAGGTCTTTTTGTAGGGTAGCAGCATTGTCGGTGGTGTTGAATAGTTTTACATTATCAGCGAAGAGAACGCAGTTGCTTATAATCTGAATCGCAAAGGTCGTTTATGTAAAATATAAAGAGTGTGGGTCCTAAAACACTTTCTTGGGGGACACCGCTGTTAACAGGTGCAGGGTTTGATAGGACGTTCCCTATTTTGACTACTTGTTGCTTGTTTGACAGGAACGCAGCTATCCACTTATGTAGGGATCCGGAGATGCCATAAGATTTTAGTTTTAGAAGTAGTTTGTCATGTACAACTGAATCAAAGGCTTTACGGAAGTCTATGTAAATTGTGTCTATTGCTTTGTCCGAGTTGTGTAATCCATACGTTTTCATAGTTCATATGTTTCTCCCATTCTTCTATATATATAATACAGAAACTGCATGTTTCACTGTAAGTTGTGTACCCCCGTCATATTTGCAGCTTTAATTTAAATGACCAAGATTAGGAAATACAGAAAGTTAGAATAATTGATTTTAAAAAGGCTATTTTGGCCCTCAAATTCATTTCTCACAAATGGCTGTTTTTGCTTGGTTTTCGTGTAGCCAAGGAATGAAAGCATACATATCACTTCTCCAAATGTTATGATTTTTTTTAATATCAATTTTTTTAAATCAGAACCTGCCTTATCACTTAAATCTATTATTCCTGCACCCTGACGCAAGAAAGGTCCTTTTTCTGTGTAGCATCTTTTCAGGTGTTTTAGTTGAAGAATACTACCATACTGACCTCAGTCATCTTTTTTCAGCTCCTTCAATCTCTCTTCATAAGCTTAGATTCTAGTCCCTTGATAATCTTTGTCACCCTTCTCTGAACCTTTCCTGATATCTCCAAATCCTTCTTCAAGTGTGATACTGAGAATGAGATGCAAAACAATATCGTTTGGTGAAATATGGTTACTCTGGCAAGATTTGTTCTTGATAATTCTTGCTGACTTATGGTAATTGTAAATCAGATATTTTGTGATCTACTATAGATCCCAGATGCTAATGCCAAACTGGATCTTTGCTATTTCATCTTTTCCCCATTTTTCAAGCTTTAATCTTGCTCCTTCATCTTAACTTTTCCCATGTTTCCCATTCAGAATCGGAAAGACAGTGTGATTCATACATGTTTATGGAGATTCTGTGATTCTTACAATAGTTTAAGCTCAGGTGAAAACAGCTGGGTATTTCTGATTCTTGAGCCCCAGAGAGATGCCACAAATATAGCTGTGTGTTCTCTCTAGTTCAGATTCAACTGTTTTTGCTACATTTACACACATGGTGGTCTCAAAATGACTGACTACCCATCTTAAATACATAACTCTAGGGGGCAAGTAGTCAGTGCAAAAACAATAAGATAAGATAACATTTACTGTCATTTACCGTTATACACAATGGCACATATTAACACAAAGTTCTAATGTACTGCTCTCAAAAGAAGGAAATGCCACCCCCCAATAATGTCACTATCCCAAGGATAACAGTATAATAACAGCAGTACCACTAAAATGACAAGTTACAAAAATGACAAAAATGTATTACTGCTGCTACTGGGGGGAGGGGAATTAATGGCGGTGACAGTGTTTCTCAACCTATGGTCCACGGATCCCTAGGGGTCTACAAAGGCTTGAAGAGATGTTATAATTTAAATTAAGACTTTAAGTCTTGGTGATCCTTGGCCATGGTTTGTGGCCACAAAAGTTATTTAAAGGATGTCCAGGATGAAGAAAAGATTGAGAACCACTGCCAAGTAATCCAAGCTCTTGCTTGTCTTAGTATAGTGGTGGCCCAGAAATATGAAGAGAAAATTCCTTTCATCTGCTTCTGTTAATCAGCACATATATTTTAAGAAGGAATTCTTTGTTTTTCTGCCATTTCATCTTCTACCTCATAGTTGAGCTGATTCCTTGTCATCTCCTGTTCTGTTCATTGCATTTGGATAATCCATTGTCTTAACAATATTCTGAAATTTAAGTATGGTATATCCTTGAATATATAATTAACTTGCATTTCTCGATTTCGTTTTTTGAGTGTTGATATAATTTGTCCATCATAACATTTTTATAATATTTTACTTTCAAGAGGGATTATTGCTGTTCTGATGTTGGAATAATAAATGTATGTAGAACTTGAATCAAAAGAGTGAAATGTGGTATTTTGCTTTTAGGTGTTGGAAATCAACCTGCACCAAAGGAAATATGGATATGTGGGAATTCTGTCATCTTGGCATCGAAAGAAAGAGCACAAAGTCAACCCAAACATGGATTGCAGTTGGGCATCTCAACTTCACAGGCAAATGTGTATTGGCATGGGATACAGAGCATGATGTGGACTCAGCTTATGCCTCTCTTGCATGACATTTATCATCTCCGATCTCCTCCATCAATAATAATAATTCATCTCGGTGAAGATGATTTGTTTCCCGAAAATAATACTTCAATCATTATCGCAATGAAAAATGACTTAGGCATTCTTAAAAGAGCGTTCCCAGATACTGTTATAATTTGGTCTTCACTGTTACCAAGACGTATTTGGAAAAGTGATCCAAAGCCTAGATATACGGAAACCGCTCAAATTCTGGTTAATAACATAATGGTGAACTATTGCAATAAAATTGGTGTGCACTTTCTGTCACATAATTTGATTACCTCTGATAAATCACACCTTTTCTTGCCAGATGTCAGTGATCTGTCTGATGAGGGAGTTGATATCTTCATAGCAAGTCTGAAAAAAGTCTTACGATTGTATCAGTAGCTGGGAAAGAGTTTTTGAAAAGCAGTCTGTATAATGTTTGGGAAGATTGGTTTCATTATCACCTGAAAAAAAGGAGACCTGAGCTGACTATATCTATACAATATAGCTTAAAGTTTTCTCTCACAGATATGTCACAGATTAACAGATGTGTTCCTATAAATAAGTTTTGGTCTTCTGTAAAAAATGAAAAAATCTGTCTGTCTTACATTATGAAGATTTCAAATGAGTGCATTCATGTTAATGAAATTGGGTGTTTTACTCCCTTGGAGGGTTATTATAAAATAACACTATAACATAAAATGCTGTAATGAAAAACATCAGAAACCTGTTAAGCAGACATACCTGCTTGTGCCTTGTTTTTTATTCCAGTCTTTAAAGAAGCAGTTTCTATGATATTTAATTAATATATCAGGATATATGTAGAAACATATTGAATAGGTTTTTTTCCTTATAATAATATCTGAAAGAAATGTATGTTTAACATGCCTGTTGAACCACAGTTGACAAATACCTTAATCCAAGAGCTTAACGCCATTGAAGGCTATTACCTAGTAAGACATTTGGGAATTTGCAAGGTTCTGTCCAAAACCAGCAGCATTGTCTCAAAGAGGTCACCTGGATCAATAGCCATGATGCCAAACAAAAGTTGTTTTCTAATATGGCACATATAGAAAATTATTATGGCATTTGGCAGTATATTGCCTTGTATATATTTTGCTTTTTTCTTCATTTTGTTTTTGGACGCTTATAAGATTAAATACTTTAATGGTATGGATTCTATTTTCTTAACATTAATGCTTAATAGGAAATTTCTGTATTTTCTGTATAAACAGTATTCCGCAGTAATAGTGGTTTAAAAAAACCCAGCTGTAACACCCATAACAAGTAGAAGAAATTCAAGTGGATTAGTTGGCCTCTCAGAGAAAATACAAATAGCTATAGCAACTAAATCTATAAATTTAGCAATAGTGACTTAGCTTTCAGATTTCATATAATTGTTCCTTAAGCTGGGGGGAAAATAAAAGGAAAAAGAGAAAAATGTTGCTGGTAAAAGTGTAAAGTAAGAGTAAAGAGCAATGCATATGAATTTAAAAGGGGACTGCATTGTTCCCCCCACCCCTCTCCATCTTGGCAATTTCATCTGATAGCATTCAAAGCTAGCTGTTATTTCCATAGTTAGTTGAGAATGACAGGAAAACCATACTTTGTAGTTTTGATAAGAATAATCAGGTTATTTATGCCCCCTTTTTACTGTTTCATTATAAATATACAAATTACTATTTCATTGGGAGGATTTGAATTATACTGTACATTACACAATAACCATAGAATGTGTGCATCAATTTGTTAGCATTTATTTAGACTGAGAATGATTCCATGCAGATGTCAAACAGCGGGGGGAAATATTCCAGAAAGATTATGAAGCTTTAATATGCCACCAATAATATATCGGTATGTATGTGGGACAACTGGAGTTAACAATCAGAAGCCATCACTGTTCTAAATAATTATTCGGCAGTCATGGCATCATCCAAAGGAAATGAAGCAGATTTGCATTAGAATAAATTCATCTGTCTGTGAATTGACTGTGACAAATGTTTCCTAATGCTTGTACAGTTTTAATACTGTATTAAAATTACTATTGGAATTTAATTATGATAATCTGTGAGGAATATAGATGTGTGTGAAGACAATGGGATGTAAACAGAAGTTCCAGCAACATCCAAATACTATTACATCTTTAACATTTCTGTAAAATGCATACACACATTTTGACTTTCCAACTTAGTTTGTAATTAAGATGTGCAAAACGTCTGTCATGGAACATTTAGATTTCAAAATGAGTGATTCTGATTTTAGAACAAGTTATTTTGAGCATTCCAGAAGTACGATAGTTTATTTCTGAACAAGTTGTAATACCCCTTGATCATTTTTGATTCTGACTACAATATAGATAACTCCCATCAGTCTACTACTAGAACACATTCAAGGCTCAGAAAGCTTGTTTCAAACCTACCTGGCTTGGGGACAGATCAATGCCATTAGTTATTGATTGCTAATGCCTCCAAGCTGCAGCTTAATTTGTTAGTATTTGAATAACGTGGGTGTCCATTAGTAACATGTTCATTATAGAAATCATAATACAATGTATTACAAATCCAAGGAAGTTATTGCTAACAAGTACATTGGGGAATTAATAAGTGGCATGGCACCATACTATAGGATTCGGAATCTATATATATAAAAGCAAAAACCACTCATGCCATAATCACAAAATCTCCAGAACTGTAAAGCCTACAAACTTGAAATTTGCCATGTATGTTCCTCTTGGCTTCTAGGTACTCACTAAGAAAGGATTTTTCAAAATGATCATCAGAGCATTAGTATTTCTTATATTACACACTCTGATGCTAAGGAGTTCTACTCCCCCTCCCAACTTGAAAAGAAATCTGTTCAAAATGCAAAACACAAGCACAGGAGAGGAATTTCAGTTTCAGTTTTACTTTCACAGCAGCAAGCAGCTTTACAGAACAGTTGAGCTAACCACTGTCAGGCTCCTTCCTGTCTCCTTGCTTACACAGCAAATACTGTTTCACTTTCCAGACAGCTCTCTGATGCGAAGGAGTTCTATTCCTTCTCCCCACCTGAAAAGAAATCTGTTCCAAATGCAAAACACAAGCCGACAAAGAGGAGTTTCAGGTTCAGTTTTACTTTCACAGCAGCAAGCAGGAGATAGGATAAGTGAGGCTTCTGTGTGGCAAGGCTGAGGGAGAGAAGGGGAGAGGAGGATTCTGTGGGGCAAGCCTGAGGAGAGAAGGGGAGAGGAGAGGCCGATCATAACTACTTAATTTTCAAACTC
>JANHFT010009902.1:8484-19946 GCA_032467955.1 Pseudoxenodon macrops | reverse complement strand
AGATTTCCCCCCCTATTTTCCTCCCCAAAAACTCAGGTGCATCTTATACTCAGGTGTGTCTTATGCTCCGAAAAATATGGTAATCAATGATCAATTAACCATATCTATCTGTAATATGAACAAAAAAAAGAGTCAAAACCCAAATAATTAGTAAATTTAGGTATATGTTTTATTTCTGTTTCCCCAAAGACTGGGAGGGTATTTTATTTTGAGGGGACTTTGGTGCTCTCTGAGCTTGCTTGCTTTTTTGAAGACATTTCATTACCCAAACAAGATAACCTTATTTGTGCCAATATGCAAAATTTCACTCTATGGAGGTTTGTTGTTGAAGCTGTTGGTCAAAACAAAACAGAAAACTAATGACATCTGGTTTCAGGTTGTTTGCTGGAATTCTCACAGTCAGTTCTGCAATTTTGATAGATTCTCCTGTAGAATAAAATCAGTAGAAATAAACAAACAATACATTCGATTTGGATCAAGTTAGGATGTCATATTGATCCAACATAACAAATTTCATTTATTGAATCAAAATGAACACATCCAAATTTAAACTATATCAGATGCTTTTTTCTGCATTGTACACATGTTTTAGTAATCCCAATTAAAGTTCAATTTGGAGGTCTTTATAGCTTCAAACCAAATCAAATCAGATCAATTTTCCGAACCATGTTAAATATTTTATTTGAATTGGACCTGATTTGCTCACCCATAGTGATTATTTTGTCTGGGTAGCATGGATTTCTATTTTAGCCTATTGAATACCAAAAGACTTTCCATTGCTGTGATCATTGTTGTGAGCAGTTCTAATGGTAAGTTTAGGTTTAAAAAAAGCCATTTGAACATTACCTAACAGTTTTTATTCAAGATATAAAACAATAAAATTGATTGTCTCAATTATTCAAATATACATGTAACATTTCCTCAACCTTTTTAATAATAGCTTATTTACAGTGAGATGTTTTTATTATTGTAACTATTATGGAGGGGGAGATGAGAACTTAAAATATTTTGAGTCATATTCTGTAGGTAAATACTGATTCTTATTCCATGTAAGCAACTTGCTTCTCAATGTTGCCTCAAGCAATTTGACATTTCATGAATGATAAATGTTAGTCTTTCTTGAAGTTTTTATGGCACTGGCATATCTTAGAAGAAGTCATGGTCTCCATATTCTTGGATATTCTCAACATTATCAGTCTTAACTCTTTACCATTTCTTCCACTGCTGAGATGCAAGCAGTTATAGAGTCCCATTTTGTTTTCATACTAGTTTTTGGAATAAATGTTGAGTTCCTAGTGAATACTTGGAAGTAAATAAAACATTCTGAATTTAATAGCGTTTTAGTTTGAACTAGTTTGCACCAAGTCATACTAAAAAGTCATGTACCAATTAGTCATAAATTCTTAGCGCAGAAAACTCATGGTTTCACATGTCAAAGTTTTGATCTCACCAATTTTATCTTTGCAATCTACCGGTATATGTTTATTAGAACCTGCTTTTACACATTTCCTAATAGGTTTTTATAACAAATTGCAACAATAGTTTGTTACAAATGTTCTAATTTGTAACAAAATCATTATTGTGTTACAAATGTTCCAATTTATTTTACAGCAAATATTACTATACTATATATATGCTTTTTAGATCTTTTTAGATCTTATAAGTTTTGAACAGGAGATAATTTTTCTGTACTTTTTTCTGTACTTCTGTCTATAGAGATACTGTTTCTCTTTGGATTACTTTTGGAAAACGTACTTCTTGATAACAGATTAAATGCCATATTGCTTTAATGTAGCATTATTAAAGTCGTACATTGGAACAGTTTCAAGGCATATGCCAGATCTGCACTATATATTATACACTAAGTTCACTAGCCGTTTATCATGCATCCCAAATGTATTTTGCAATCCTACTTAGACAAATAATTATAATTACAATGGGCTTTCCACCATATAAGGATCCACTATCGATAACTGGTGGTCTTTGTCTTTGCTGGAGGGATTACATAATTCATAAAAATATTCTATGTAATGTTACTAATTCAGATCTTAGAGTTAGTAATAATAGAGTGTAACCTGTCCTTAGGGAATCCTAAGTTCAGTGGCCTATAAAAGTCTATATTTTTATGTCTGTTCTTTTATACTACTCTTCAATATCTTCATAAATGACTTAGATGAGGGAATAGAAGGGGAAATCATCACATTTGCAGATGATACTAAGCTGACAGAAATAGCCAACACCCTAGAAAACAAGCTCAGGATCCAAAAAGATCTTGACAGACTTGAACAATGGACACTATCCAACAACATGAAATTTAATGTGGAAAAAGCAGTTTTATACCTAGGCAGGAAAAACCAAAGTACAAGTACAGATTAGGCAAAACCTGGCTCAAAAACAATAATTATGAGACGGACCTAGAGTCCTAGTGGATGTTCATTTAAACATGAGCCAGCAGTATGCAGCAGCAGGCAAAACAGTTAATACTTTATTGTATAAACAGAAGCATAGAATCAAAATCATGTGAAGTATCACATCGCTTCATAAAGCCTTAGTAAGGCCACACCTCTAATACTGCATCCAGTTTTGGTTACCACATTACAAAAAACAATGTTGAGATTTTGGGAAAAGTGCAAATTTGATATAGCCAGTCTAGAGAAAAGAAGGAGTAGGGAATACATGATAGCAGTTTTCCAGTATTTGAGTTGCTGCCACAAAAAAGAGGAGGCCAACTTATTTTCCAAAACAGCAGAAGATAAGACAAGAAACAATGGATGGAAACTAATCAAGGAGAGAAGCAACCTGGAATTAAGGAGAAACTTAACAGTGAGGACAATTAACCATTGGGACAGCTTGCCTTCAGAAGTTGTAGGTGCTTCATCACTAGAGGTATTTAAGAAAAGACTGGACAGCCACCTGTCTGAAATGGTATAGAGTCTTCTGCTTGAGTAGGGGGTTGGACTAGAAGACCTCCAATGTCAGCTCTATTCTGATTGATTTATTTCACATCATCCTCATTATACTCATCATCCATCCATCATCTCATTTTCCTCCTCCTCATATCATTATCATCATCAATTTTTCTATTTCATATCTAAGTAACCGAGTTAGATACCTGAGCATCATAAAAAGATATGTAAATATGTATGTTATTAATATATATTTAGATATACATTTAGAAATAGTGTCTGCAAGTTAAATAGAAATATTGTATAATCAGGAGAGAAAATAACAATTAGGTAATTTGAATGTTTGTTGAAACGGTAAATGTTGACATACATCTTTAAGATTGCTGGTCTTCTTCTTATGGATTTTTGAACACTTTTGTCTTCAATTTAAATTTGGGTTTGAAATTTTTTCAAACAGTGCTACATTTAAAAATAAGATTGTTAAGAACAATCCATTGGACATAGGGACACAGAAGAAGTGAAGAAGAGGAAAAAAGTATATATTTGGGAATTTTAGGTTCTATACTGCAAATATGAATTTATTTGGGTTATATGATGCTTGACAGCACTTTGAACTTTAAGGAACTAAATAGATAGAATGAACTAAAACCAATTCTGAAACACAACCTAAATCTATAGGTGGCTCATGAAAGCTTGAAATCTGGCACCAGAAGTCTAAAATCTATTTTAAAATTACTGCTGTACAAAATTGCCAATTATTTTTTTCTCTAGTTTGGAGGAGAACAGGCATGCCCAAAGTACTGTACAATGAAGAAAAAGGGAATACCATCCAAATTCTCTTTGAAAATTTAGGGAGAGTCACATTACTTATACTGTTCCTTCGGATGTTCAAAGGCAGCACAAATTCTTTGTTCGTTATGGTTTTTTTCTACTGTTGATTGACAATAGTCACTTGATAATTACATAATGCTGAAAAAGAAGAAGATTGTGATGAGAAATAATTTAAAGCAATTCTTCTCTGCTTGTTTGGAAAGAATTAATAAAAAAAACAATTTTCAATGTGGGAGAGGAAGATGATCAAATAAACAAATATTCATTTGTCATTCTCATTGCTTCTACGTTTAGGAGGAGATGAAGTTATAGATGGTGACTATACTTGTTTATTAATCAACTTTTCTGTCAATCAGGATGATTTAATCACAATACAATAAAGTTTAAATAAAAAAGAAGGATTCAAATTGGACATAATACAGATACATTAAGTGTGGAATTTGGAATTTTTGATAAGTCTTACTAGACATTTCCTGTTTAATATGGACAGATGAGATTTTAGAGATGAGCTTGTAGAGAATGTGATGAAGAATGGAATGAAGAGATTTTGGTTGTGTTTTTTTTAAATAGTGGTAAGTTGTTAATGTTTGTTGTGCTTGGTGGAGATTAAGAGGGCTTATATTTTTCTGTTTTTTTCTGGGCTTAAAATATTTTTTAATTATTTTAATTTCGTGTAAATTATTTAAAAATATTTTGTATTGTGTTATTTTACTTCATTTGTATAGCACAACCTTTAATAAACTTACTGAAAAAAGAACAGGACATAAGTGAACCAGTGTCCTTTTGAAGGTCCTAACTGCATTATAGCAAGATGACTATTGCTTCATTTCCAGAGCTCTAAATCCACTGGAGACTGAGGTCTCCTCACAAGGAACAATAATTTAGCAACCCAGTGAGCAAATAGCATGGGATAAGCATATATTTCCAGTATACTGGTTAGAAAGAATTGTTCTTTGTAGGTAATTTGTTGGGAAGCCTTGGAGAATTCTATTATTTATAGCTGCCTTGCAATTCATTTATATTTTATGCACACCTTGAAAATTTTATTCCCATTTGCCCAAAAGGGAAAAAAATACAATCAAATGTATATCCAGATACTTTCTGTAAGCTATACATTTTGGATGCACATATACATACCTAAATTGACTGAAGAAATATAATTATCACCAAACTAAACTGATGGGATTTACAATAGTAATATTAAATATAAATCTATAGGGTGAAAAAATGCTATTTTATTAGCACTCCACTCCAAAACAAGCTTCAACAGTTTCACTAGTTTAAAAAAATGACTACCTAAAAAAATAACAGAAATATGTTTAGAGATTGGATTGCAAATAATATCATGAATAAAATTTTGGCTTCGCGAATGACATGTTGAAAAGTCTTATTCCACTGTAACCCGACTTATTATTTGTTGCCTCCTTGTTGTTGCTTTCTGAATAGTTTGGCTAGTGGCTGGCAATCATTGGAGATATAACTAGAAGCTCTATATCATATAAAGTTACTTATCCCCACTTTATAAAAACAGCCTTTAATGTAATAAAAACTCAAGCACAAGTGAACACTGGTTCACTTATGTCCTGTTCTTTTTTCAATAATTTTATTAAAGATTGTGCTTTACAAATGAAGTAAAATACAAAATATTTTTAAATAATTTACACAAAATTAAAATAATTAAAAAATATTTTAAGCCCAGAAAAAAATAGAAAAATATAAGCCCTCTTAATCTCCACCAAGCACAACAAACATTAACAACTTACCACTATTTTAAAAAACACAACCAAAATCTCTTCATTCCATTCTTCATCACATTCTCTGTGATGTGTTTGGAAAATTGGATGTCAGAGACCAACAAAATCTAACACCCTTTATTTCATGCTGTTCTTGTTTGATTTTCAGCTTCAGAGTAGTCCATTCACAAACTTTCATCAGCTGATGCTAGCACAGTAGCTCTATAATAGCTTTATCATACTATAAATGCATTTGCATAACGTGCTTGACTTTGATACCGAATAAGCTCATTTTCAGGATTCAAACAAGCTAGTCATTAATAGCTAAGTTGGCCCATCACAGTGAGCTACCAAAATCAACAAACAAACCCTATCCAAACTAAACAGTATTAGCATGTTGAGTGAATTGAATACTGTGTGGGCCTTCTTAAATTTGCCAAGCAAAGTCAGCCATTGAATATTATGTATTGTCCTTTGCTCTACATTACTACTCTAGTATGGCTTGCAAAGAGAGCGGAATATGTTATTTTTTCCGTTTGTACAGCTGCCCATCTCCACATCCAAAAGACCTTAGAAATCATTGTCTATTTGCAATGGAATATGTACCGAAATATGGCAAACAACAAAAGAAGAATCAATAAGGGACTGACCAAATTAGGCCAGTAAATCTATAGCATAACACAATAGCTAACGCATTGGAAAAAGTCAATATCAAAGAAAATTAATGTAAGGACCTGCCTCGACTACATTCCCAAGAAAGTAAAACTCTTGAAACAATTTACATTTCAAAGGGTATTTTTACTGAGAGATAGTGAGAAGTCACGTGGAGTCTGAAATTCAGACTCAAAGCATTAGGGTATTTTCCCTTTTCACACACTGATACCCCATGTCCATCATCAACCAATAACATGTCGCAAAGGTGTTTAGGAAATTTCCAAGGGTGGATGATGAGAAAACTTCGTCCTCAGGGCACTGTGGCCTTGGATACCTGGTTCTGACCAGTGGAGAGGGAATTGATTAGTAGTAGGTTGCTACCGATTCTCCCCTAATCTAAGAATCAGTAGCGGCAGCAGCAGGAGGCTCTGCTCACCCGCCCCAACCTCATCACAGACAATCTGCGCATGCGCAGAAAGTTCTGCACATGCATAGAAGCGCCGTGCACATGAGTTCACAACCTGAACCGGTAGCGGAGGTAGGTAAAACCCTATCCTGTAATTAATGCACTTGATGAGAACTCTTCCTCCCATAAGCTCCCAAGCAGGTACAGCTACAGCAAAAGCATGCAGACTATGAGCCCACAATGTCTTCTCCCTTCTTGCCAGAATGGCAGTGTTTCAATAGGGACCTGACAATTAACCTCAAGGGAATTACAATAATTTCCAGCATAGCTGATCTGTGTAGTGATACAGTTACCAATGGAAAAGGGAAAAATGTTAACATGATCCTTTCATCCAAACTTTGTGTGAGTTTGTGTAATCACTTAAACGAATGGTAGTCGTTCCAAACATATTTCCACTTTATTTTGCCCAAAGTAATGTTTTTCATTTTTATTGAAGTTGCATAAACATTACATAAATTCTGAAAGTGAAGAGAAAAGAATGACATGAACCAAAGCATCACGGAAAAGAAGTATGGTTTAATTTTATGAGAACATTTCAAACTCAGTCTCTTATTCAGGGGACAACAAATGTTAGCAATAACATTTCGATAATGTGTACATAAAAAACATTTATGTAAGGGAAAAACCTCAAGAACACATTAACTAGGATAAAACAATATTATCTACACCAAAAATAAATGAAAGGAATCTACAGATTTTTAAATAGATTTTTGAAGCCAACACCATCTCTGAGGGTCAAAAAGTTCTGCCTTCATAAAATTACTTGCATCCTTACAACAATGCATTGACTTTGCCTTACCCAAATATGGAAGTTTTTTTTCCCACTTCCAGCAACCCAATGTGGACTTAATTGCAGTTTCTGCAAGTACTATTCTGGTTTAGTTAAGTCAGCAAAAAACACTTTGCCACAAAATTGGCAATATAGCACAGAACAACTTATTCACATTTTAGGATCGAATAGAATAACAGAGTTGGAAGGGACCTTTGAGGTCTTCTAGTCCAACCCCCTTGCCTAGGCAGGAAACCCTACACTACTTCAGACAAAATCTATATCACATTCATTAAGCAGGCTTAATGTTGGATAAAAATGCAATTCAGGCCTATAGGTTCTTTGACAATCGGCATCTTTTTCTTCCTATATGGCTTCTCAATTGGGTCTGCTACTCTATATCTATTCTCATATACCGGTATGTGTTCTACCTCAGGAGCCTTTACTCTTGCAATTTTCTAAAACAGACGAAATTATTTATTCCAGGAACAGATTGATGACATAATTATTTTTATTTTTCATGAAAAATCATGTCCTAATGCTGATGATTTCTCGGTAAGTTCTATGTCATTCATATCTCCTAATAGAATTATGCTGATGTTAAAAGATATATTACATTTCTGTCATATCCAGCATTATCTTGTGTATTGCTATCAGGTTCTTGGAAGCTGTGGTTCTTTTGATCTTAGCTATTCTGTTGCAGATTTATTAAACAACCTCAGAGTCCCCTCACCCAAAAAGTGAAAGCAGACCAAAAGCAGTTGTCTTTCTGTGGATTGATTTAGAATCATGACAGTCAGTCTACAAGTCTAATGACCCTATATCATAATAACATATGTTATTATTAAAGGGTTACTAGAACCTAAGGGGGGTGAATTGCTCTCTTATCCAACATATACCAATTGTTTCCAGTAAGTACAACATTTTGTGCCAAGGATATTTTAAAAAGTCCATAATGATAGGCAGGATAATAATTTATGAGTTTATAAATTTATAAAGGAAGGTAGCTCATGCTGAGAAAAGATCTATCTTGACTATGCTAATTTTCCCCATCACTGGGAATGAAAAAGAGTAACATAAATCAAAATCAAAATCATCTCAAGTGGAAAGGAAACTCTTATGGAGAGAATGCTGAGGACTAAACAGCAATGTTTTATGGAAAACAGGTTAAAACAGTGATAAAAGAAAAAAATGGAATGTATCAAATAATAGGCTGAGGCCTGGGCTGGTTAAACTATTGCCATTGGACTCAAAAAATTTGCTTTGCCAAAACTTTATGTGCTTTATGATACAAAAGCAACAATGCTTCTAGACTCTCAATATGCTTTATGGTACAAACCAACAATGCTTTTGTACCATAAACCATGTTGATACTGTAGAAAGAGTGTAGAGAAGAACAACAAAGATGATTAAGAGACTGGAGAATGAAACATATGAAGAATAGTTGCTGGAATTGGGTATGTCTAGAAAAGAAGGACTAAGGATGACCTGACAGCAGTGTTCCTATATTTGACTATCTGCCACAAAGAAGGGGCGGGAGGGTGCTACCTATTTTCCAAAGGATCAGAAGGCAAGACAAGTAGCAATGGATAGAAACTAATCAAGGAGAGAAGCAGCCTAGAACAAAGAAACAATTTCCTAACTATTAGAACAATTAATCTGTGGAATGTCCTACTCCAAAAGTTGTAGGTGCTACATTTTAAAGAGATGTTTAAAAAGAGATTGGATATCCATTTGTCTGACATGGAATAGGGTTTGTACTAGAAGACTTCCAATGTTCTTTCTGACTGTTATTCTGCCACATTTGTTGTTATTTTTGTTGAAGCAACATTTTTAGGTGGATTGGAGGATTCTGTTCATCAGTACAAATCTGGTATCCTAGAATTCATTTAAGCAAAAGAACATAACTAATCATAAACTAGGATGAGCTAGCCATGCTATTGTGCTTATAAATTTCACATTTACTAATAGGAATGGAAAAAAGCAATCTCCTTGCAACAATCACAGTTTTTTTTAAAGGGGAGGAAGGGAATGTTGGGGTTTTTATTCTTCCAAATCTGCCTATAGTCTTCAGGAATATAGAATGACTTCAAATAATTAAGTCTCAGCTTAACTGCTATAAAATGATGCAGTGGGTGTCATAACTTCTGGCTTTATTTCGGAATAAGCTATTCCGAACTAAAGTACATTTGAGAATGACCTTTCATTAGGAAGAATGGGATTTTCCCTGCCTGTTGGGAGTTGTGTGAAGAGAGAAGAGTGGAGATGTATGAAGGGAGCTTTTGAAAAAGCATTTACAACAAACTTCAATAAAGATAATTGTTTAACTAGGCACTAATTTTGACTCATCCAGAGGATGGGTGTCACATAATTTAACAACCGGTTCACCCAGAATCAAAAATGTGAGTGTGCACACAAGCATGCTGCATTGAAAACATGGCAATTGTATAGGACAGGATAGTGCCAGGACAGGTGGGCGGGCCCAGCTGCTGGCCGTAACTACTGATTTACCTGAACTTGTCCGAACTGGCTGAATCCCGCCTCTGGACTCATCTGACGAAAGTAAGCTACAAGAGATTCTATCTTGGAGTCCAGTTTTCATGGAGAGCAAAACCATATTGTGGTTTACTTACTAGACTGACCATTAGTCATGGTGGCACAGTAGTTAGAATGCAGTATTGCAGACTAATTCTGCTGACTGCCAGAAGTTCGATCTTCATTGGCTCAAGGTTGACTCAGGCTTCCTAAATTGGTAAAATGAGGACCCAGATTGTTGGGGGCAATATGCTGAATTTGTAAATCCCTTAGAGAGGATTATAAAGCATTATAAAGCAGTATATAACTCTAAGTGCTATTGCTATTAATTAAAAAATATAATAGATCAGTTATAATCATAAATTACAAATACATTTTCTTTGTGTCTGTTGAAATCTTTCCCCATGTTAAAAGAGGAAAGGGTTGTACTTATAATTCTAGCAGTTAAGTTTATGAAATGAGTTAGCAGTGAAAAAAACTAATCTTATCCCAGTCTTGGGTCAAAGGGTGCAATCCAAATTCTATCAGGTGATCTTCATAAAATTGTTTGATAAACCTAATCTACACTTGGTTTAAACTGAGTCTGATTTGTTCTCATCAGCATTAAGCTTGCTTTCATACGACTACAACAATTACAGATGTCACTTCATTTGCATGCACTTTAGGGATGTTTGTACATGTTGAAGCAGTTTAATGAGGATTTAATGCATTCCAGAGAATGGAGTTTGGAGATTTCAAAAGCTCAACTGTCACAAGTACTATATTTTATTGATATTAAATTAAGAGCAACTCTCAGCAGTATCCAAATACGTCTAGTTGCACATAAAATGCTTCTTGTGATGTATGTTGTTTGTTTCTTAACAGGACATCTGAGCAGCATAAATTTGTAATCTTACTATTTTTTTCCACTTACTTTTTAAAATATAATCCGGACAGGCAAAATCCTCATATTGCTTTTGAATCTTATAACACACAATAGAAACAACATCGTGAGACAGAATGGAATGCAAATGGATATGCTTGCCATCTTCTGCAGAGATAGCACAACTACTATTGCTTGTACACTATTCTAAGTAATAAAGGAGATTCTGGGAAACACAAAAAGTCTGATAAAGCCCATCATAATTTTCTAGAAGGAAAGTATATTCATGAAATATTACCACTACCCTTTCAAAACGCCTGTTCTTTTTGTACTCTATTACCTCATAGTTGTGCCTTATTTGCCTCTTTGAACTCACTAGATTCAGAATGTGCTTTGTTGTTGTTGTTGTTAGTTGTGAAGTCATGTCTGACCCATTGCGACCCCATGGACAACATTCCTCCTGTCCTTCCAGTCCTTTACCATCTTCTGGAGTCCATTTAAGCTCACACCTACTGCTTTAGTGACTCCATCGAGCCACCTCATTCTCTGTCATCCTCTTCTTTTGCTCTCCATCTTTCCCAGCATTAGGCTCTTCTCCAGTGAGTCCTTTCTTCCCATTAGGTGGCCAAAGTATTTGAGTTTCATCTTCAGAATCTGGCCTTCTAAAGAGCAATCAGGGTTGATTTCCTCTAGGACTGACCGGTGT
>JANHFT010009899.1:21501-41089 GCA_032467955.1 Pseudoxenodon macrops | reverse complement strand
CTTCTCCCAAATATGCTTTTTTTTCCAAAAGGCAACCAGACTACCTTGGTTTTTTCTTTGAAAATGTTTTGCTTCTCATCCTGTTCTGAAGAAGCTTCTTGGATGATAAGCTAAACCTTTTCAAAGAAAAAAACAAGGAAACCTGGTTGCCTTTTTGGAAAAAGCATCTTTGAGATGTTTATTTATAAGGGTCTTTCCCCACATTCACATTATAGTCACGGCAACACTGTGGTAGACATTAAATTGAAAGATAACTAATTAACTCTGAATTCCATAACACAGTAGGATCCCAGTCCTTGGTCTTACATTTTTATCACACTAGCCCTTGATATTAATTGTGATAGACTTAGCACTTTAACCAGCTTACATAATCAAAATAGTTATGTGCTGTTCTTAAAAATTGAGCAATTGCACTTATATCTGAACAGGAATAAAATGTAAATTACATTCTAAACTAGAATCAGTTCCTTTTAGATTTGTTAAGATTATAGCAAACCGGCAAACATAGTGTACCGATTTTATACTTTAGTACATTTATTAATATATCTAAATTATCACACACACACCATAAAGGTCAGGAACTTACTACATTAAGGGACATGATGATTATAAAGTTGATACAGACTCCAGTGCCTGAAGTTGCGAACTGCCAGTACATTTTTATGAAATACCACTGGAAAGAGGCAAACCGCTCCATAGCCACTAGACGATAGACCACCACTGCGAACACTGCAGTTAGCACTAATGAAATCTGCAGACATATGAAAATTGAAGAAACGCATACAATTGAGAATTCAGACCAAGACATGACTCCATTATTATGTGACTCATCTGTACAGGTAGTCCTCGACTTAGAACAGTTCTTTTAGTGACTGTTCAAAGTTACAACGGCACTGAAAAAAGCGAGTTATGTCCCTTTTTCACGCTTTCGACCATTGTAGCATCCTCATGGTGACATGATCAAAATTCAAACGTTTGTCAACCGACTCATATTGACCGTTGCAGTGTCCTCAGGTTATGGGATCCCCTTTTGTGATCTTCTGACCAGCAAAGTCAATGGGGCAGCCAGATTCACTTGCTAACTTAACAACTGTAGTGACACACTTAATAACTATGGTGAGAAAGGTTGTAAAATAGACAAATGTCTCACTTAGCAACAGAAATGTTGAGCTTAATTGTGGTCATAAGTCGAGGACTACCTGTATTATTCATTAGGTCAGGATAATTGACAAATGTTAACAAGGAACACAAGAAGAAGTAGACAATTTCAGAGATTTTACCATGAAAAATATTCCTGACACAGATACCATCAGTCGACTTAGTTTATCAGGAAAAGGTTGAAAAGGTTCAGGCTTTCCTGTTATAGGATTTACTCGCTCCACTTGAGAATATTTTGCTTCAAACTGGGGACGAAGTTCTTCCTGCAATTGCAAAGTTTTAGTTTAGTCCAGACAATATTTGTGTGTGGATATATGTCTCTCTGTAGTGGGAATAGTGGGCTATGTGCTGTATACAGCATATATACATCCAAATTCTAGAGTTTTGTTGGCTGCAACAACAAGCTAGCATTATCATAAATGGAAACACATACTAAGAAAAGTGATCCTGGCACAAAAATGCAATATACAAACTATTTATTTGTTTATTTATTTCCTTGCATGCTTGTCAATCAAACGTGTATGCTACTCGCCTTGCCGAAGGTGATTCTCTATATAGGAGTGATTGAAAGAACTTTATCATCTATCTCTAATCTTTTTAAATGCTTAATTCAGTCAACATTCTATTATTATTCATGATCATTTGTCAGGTTGTAATTTTGTGTGTGTGTGTATGTGTATACACACACATTCAAATAATTAGGTATAAAAGAAATCAAGCTGAAGTTGACATTCAATAAATATAAGCTGTCAAAGAGGCAGACATGTTGCATGATACCTGTCAGTCTTGAAAAATCAATGCATGTTGATATCAAAACTGCTATTATAAAGGATTCTTACCTCTTCATCTTCCCAGTCTATGAGGTCCCAATCATAAGTAAGTACAGCTCGTCGTCTTTTCCAAAACTCTAAGAAGACTGTAGCTGTAAAAAAAAAAAGAGATTTATGTCCATATCTTATCACTGAGGCGATTGACAGTTTATATGTCTACGATTCCAAATTTAGAAAGGAGTTCTGAGAAAATGGAATTCTCTATTTTCTTGAATACTTTTGTAGCACAGGGATTTATCCAGTTTCATAAGATATGGAACCTATGTTGATGTAACCTATGCTGAAACCTATATTGTTTAACTTCCATATCTCTTTGAAAATGGTGAGGCATCATTAAATCCAGAAATTCGATTTGCTAAAGTAAAGGGGTGTTCTCAGACCTAGTTAAGAAAAGTTGCATATCTGCTTTCAGGGTGGTGGATTTTTCAGCTTTAAGTCATACTTTGAAAAAAACAAAAACAAAAAGAGAAGCTGTATCTATAGACTTTACATTAATCTAATGATTACCCCAGGGCTGGCTTTAGGTTAAGGCCAAGGAGGTACTGGCTTGAGATACCAAAATGTAGGGGTCATCAATGCCACCTCTCCTTCCAAATAGTTTTTAAAAACGCAAATCATCAACATCAGCAGAAGATGGCGCCATAAGTCAATATGGCTGAGGAGTACCATATGTCCTTAAGTTGGCACTACCTTGATGGTCACATTTTCAGCATTACAAACATTGAAGAAAGGCAAGATGGTTGGAGACTGCACTCACAAGCTTTACCATTTCATTTTCCCTTAGTCACTGCTCTATCTTAGCAGTGCTTGCAGAAGATTCCCACTGACCTTTGGTCGTCTTTTTCTGAACATCATTTTTGCTATGTTATATAATTCAAGTGTTTAATTTCTCACTCAAGGGCATTGTACAATGCTAGCATGACAGGTTACCGGTCAGGTCACCTTAAAGAAGAAAAATTGCCCTTTTGCAATGTGTCCTAGAATTTGTTATGACATTTATCGTAAGGGATTAGTAACAGGTGGGTGGAGGCTCTAACCATGGCAGATTTCCTGGTAGAAGAGATCTTAAAACCTTTGCCCCAGATCATAGGTGGGTTCCTACCGGTTCTAACCTGTTCTTTAGAACCGGTAGTAACTCGGCCATGACATCACGGAGCTGGTTTCTTCGGTGTCTCTATGGGAGCCGCCATTTTGGATTTTGCTTCTGTGCATGCCAGAAACTATTTTTTGACTGCTGCATGTGCATGTGAGGCACAACACTGAGCAAACTGGCAGCAAAACAATCCAGAATCCACTCCTGCCCCAAATAGCATGAGTTCTTTATTGAAGGTTGATGTAATAGAACAGAAATTCATTCATCCTAAATGGCTGTTCATTTCACTTGGCGCAACTAACATTTAAACAACATTTAAACAAAAGCCAGCAGAGTTGGGGCCATTCTAATATTGGGGAAGAAATTGTTTTCCCCAGTAAAACGTTAATTATAGCTTTTAATATAGTAGATGAGGATTAGCAATAGCCATGGCATTTTAGACTTATATACCACCCCAAAGTTCTTTAGCAGTCTCTGTGCCTTTTACAATGTAAGCATTATTTGCATATTGCCCCCAACAATCTGGGTCCTCATTTTACCAACCTTGGAAGGATAGAAGGCTGAGTCAGCCTTGAGCCCTGTCATGATCAAACTCCAGGCTGTGTGCAGAATATGTCTGCTGTACTTGTGCCAACAAGGCTCTTACTATATACCACTGTCCATCAGTGGTATTTATTTTTAATACTGTACCTGAGATGCAAACGTGGTACTTAAAATATGGTTCAATATTTCATTTTGGCATTGTGGTGCTTAGAAATAGATACTCATCTACTTAAAATGCTACACATTGGAAAAGGCACAACTTCATAGAACTAGATCTATCTACTAACTATCCTTTTTGTATTTGAACTTCAGTCATTAGGAAATTCATTTTGATGCCATATTAGGTATATATTACTCATAGTCATGTTTTTGAGATGGTAGTTATAGAAATTTAATAAATAAAAAATAAATAAATAAAAGGAATAATGAATCATCATCATGAGACTCTACAACCGTGATGGCGAACCTATGGCACACGTGCCACAGGTGGCACATGGAGTCATATTTGAAGGCATGTGAGGTGTTGCCCTATGTCAGCTCCAGGACACATGCATGCTCTGGCCAGCTGATTTTTGCCCCTCCAGAGGGTGGGGGGAGGATTTCCCAGGCTTCAGGAAAGCCTCTGGTGCCTATGGATGGGGAAAAACGGACGCAATGAACTTCCGGTAGGCCAGTTGGGCTGTTTTTCGCCCTCCTGAGGCTTCCTGAAGCAAGGGGAGGAAAAATGGCCTAACGGGCCAACTGCATGGGGGTGATTGTGTGTGCATGCACGGGTGGGAAGGGCATTGCATGGGGGTGATTGTGTGTGCATGCACGGGTGGGAAGGGCATTGCATTATGAGTCTGGGCATGCATACACATGACCTCCCATGCTCCCCTCACTTTTGGTACACAATGGCAAAAAGGTTAGCCATCACTCAGAGGTGGGTTTTAAATCTTCTCCCTGTAGGTTCACTCAGGGGCGTGCTGTGGCTGCACATTCACTTCACATACAAATGCGCATGAACAGTGCTTTTAAAAATCCAAGATGGCAGTGCCTATGGCACCGCCGAACGAACCGGCTTGGGAGCGTGGCAGGCCCAGGGTTACTATCGGTTCTACCAAACCGTGTTGGTAAGTTACTAATGGTTCAGTAGAACCGGACCAAACCATTAGGAAACCATCTCTGCCATCACTGCTCTACAATATTCTTAATTATACGGTTTTGGGAAAGACATGTATCCTGTTCTGGTTGAGAAAGACATCTATCCTGTTCTGCTTGAGAGTAGCTTGTTGGAGAAATTATCGGAAGTAGTCTTTGAAGTATCCTTTAAAACTTCAAGAATTTTTAAGCACATTTCAGTAACACTTGAGTAAGTTCATTTCTCAAAACACTTTGAAAAAAACATAACCTTTCCAAAGTAGAATACACTGATAGGCAACCTGACACAGAGGTGGGATTCAGTCTGTTTGGACTGGTTTGGGTGAACCACATGTTACTTTTACATCCAGTTTGACAAATTAGTAGTTCTGATGACCAGCTGGCCCCGCTACGCCCCTCCCAGAAGTCACCACGCCACCCGTTTTGGCTCCCACGTAAGTGCAGGGAGGCCTACTAGGTCTAAAATGGAGTGGAAGGGGGATGCAGGGTGGCCTGTTTTGCTCCCAGGAGGTTGCAGGGAGGCCTACTAGGCCCAACACGGGGTGCAGGGATTGGTGCGCCCCCGGTGGCCCATTTTTGCTCCCAGGGGGGTGCAGGAGACCAAGTGCTTCCTGTCACACGCTCATGCTCATCATGGCCACGCTCACTCAGCCGGTCATTAGAGTAGAGAACCGGTTATTAAATTATTTGAATCCCACCATTGACCTGACACACTGAAAAGTCATCACATATAGGAAAGGAAATAAAGTTATACCTTACAGGAGATGTTTATAAAAATGTAGAAATAGTTGTATGTTTGTACATGTATACAATTTATTCAATTGTAAAGGTTAAAGTTAATATCATGAGAAGAAGTACTGGTAGAAAGAATAGGCAAAAAGCAGCTCTACTGAATTAATGGGGTTCTGGGTACTTTCTGAGCTTGATGATTTTCTTGCAGAAGTTTGATTACCAAATTAGTTAACATTGTCAGTGCTAGAAGGGAGTGGAGTTTGCTCTTATTTTTTATATACCACTGTTTACCAATGCAGACAAACAAGCTAGTAGTAAATAATAGCTTTATCACCAAGGACACTTCTATCAATATTGACAAGGCCAAGCTGCTGGTATATAAAAATAGGAGCAAACCCCACTCCCTACTAGCATTGATGATGCTACGTAGTTTGGTAATGAAACTTTTGCAAGAAAACCACCAAGCTCAGAGTTCTACTTATTAGACAGAGCTTTCCACTTGAGTGATCTTCTTTCCTCAGCTTCCCAGATAAGGGTAATCTTTTAGAAGAGTTCTTGTCTATGAAGTGATGCATTTTAGGAATTCAGGAGAGTGCACAGGGCTGGAGAAAATGAAAATGTTCTTCTTCAAAAAGCTTTCTCTCTTTGATTAGTAGGCTGCATATATAATTTGTCATTTAGTCTCATGTCAATCCTTGATATATGCTAGACAAGAAGAGCAATATAACATACCGAGCAGATTTCTTTTCCCCCCTTTTAATTACACAAGCAAAGAAAATTGGTTCCCTATTTCAGCTGCAATATTTAGATATAAAGTTTAACAGCAATGTTGCCTCAAGCTGAAACCGATCGAAACACAGTGGGTTGTGGCTAAAAAAAATGACAGTTCTTTAATCAAATATTTTGGATTTTTAAAAAATAAATAAATTCAAAGACAGTCAATTAAAACAACAGCAGCAGCAACGTTTGGATCCTCAGCTCAAAATGCTAAGTAGTAAGAGTGTATATTACACAATTGGCAGGTCATTCCTAAATCTCTCTCTCTCCCCTCCCCTCATATTTGAAACTATTTCTCTCATAGAACACATTGCACGTCATGCATCATTGGGGAAGTATCAGAATTACCCATCCCCTTAATTTCAATAGTTTCACATTCTATGAATGCTATGCCTTCACAATGACTACCGAGAAGCAGTCATTCTGGTTCTCAGGTGCTCTGTTACACCCAGAGAAATAGAGCCCCACCTAATTTAATTCCTGCTCTGCATTCCTGTCCACTGCAGCATTGATACATTTCCATTACTTACCTGTTCTTCCTTTCAGCAGACGGATAAGCTAATTGTACTCCAGTTTAGAAGCAAATAATATCAGCACTTTTCTAAGACTGTTGAGTTGAAAAGGTAAGACGTTTTATTTTCATGGCTTTCGTTCAGAAATTTCACTTGCCAGTCACCTTTTACAAGTGTGCTTGGTTAAAAATTTCTGTTCGTGTCAGCTAGGTCTTGTCTAGATCAGTTAAGTGATCTGGCACACTTCTAGACAGTTCTTAAAGATGTGAAACTAGCATACTTAATTGATATTGTGTTGATAACTCCTTTTTGTGTTCATTGTTAGAAAGTCTACTTTTGTGAAACTGTTGCTGAGGTAGCACAGTAACAATTATGATACTGATCAAAGTCTACGTGTGACTCTAGTTTGGAAGTGGTACTTGGATTAATTCTTGTGACTTGAATTATATATATTTTAAACTAAGAATAAGATGTTTCATTCTTTGTTATTTTTATTTACTTTTTCAATTAGTTTCCTGTTGCACATATTTATTATTACAGTACCTCTGAAGGAAAAGAGGGCTAATAGTCTAATGATCTTTGAGATCTGGGCTTACCATCTAACAGTAACTTCAAGCCAAATCACGGCTGAGAATTTACAAACAGATGGCCTAAATTTAAAGACTTCAGTTGTTAAAGCCATAGCCACAGAAGCTCATGCATCAGATTAGGCTACCACAATGTATTTCACATGGGGTTGTCTTTGAACCCTACTTGGAAGCTGCCATTGATGCAAAATGCAGTTGCCCACTTCTTGGTGAGACCTGCAATAGTAAGATAATGCTTAAGCTGTGGGAACTGCATTGGCTTCCATTACGTTTCTAGGCACAATTCATAGTGTCGATTTTGATCTTAAATGACCTCAATGGCTTAGTTCCCAGAAACAGTCCAGATAGAACTAATCCATCCTACATGCTCATCCCAGTTGAGGATAATTGTTATTCTCCATATGAGAGAGATGACAACTGTAAGGCCTTTAGACAATGATTTATGTAATGGCTTCCACTTTAAGAAATAGCTTTCTCCCAAAGTTCAGACTGGCACCGACTCTGAGGTCATTCCATAAGCCTGCCTGAGATGGAACTTTCTTCAGGTCATTGATGATTAATGTCATGCTGCTATGGTATATATATATATATGTGTGTGTGTGTGTGTGTGTGTGTAGATTTGGGCAAAATTCAAAAATAAGTGTTTTGAATATGTTAATATTAAATGACAAAACATAAAACGTCACATTAATTTTTTATTCTTTCTGCTTGAGGTTTTACAGTTATTAGCTATGGCTAAATGCTACAGAGTATGACAAATAATCTTTTTATTCAGACTGTGAATTGTAACCCAGATTAAGCACATTAATTATATATTGAATAATTTCACTTATGGGGAAAAATAACTAAAATTATTTGAGTCAATTAACTAAAGTAATAGTTACATTTGGAATAGAACAAGATAGATAAAATACACATTAAAAGTAACAGTAACATATAATTAGTTTTTTTTATGTATCTGGCTAGAGTGACAAAATAATTACAAGCCAATAAAATAAGACCTTTTGTAAATGTAGTCTGATTGCCTTTACAGAAATAGCCTGTGACGTATTAAATATATGCTAAAACTAGGACTGGATATAAATGGAAGTGCAATACACATCTCATGTTAAGCTGAGAAATTATTCACAATTAATAACAAGGGTTTCCAGCAGGCAGATTAGGATATGTTGATGGATCCAAAATATGATTGTTTTCATTTCACTTTTGCTTAAGTCCACATCAGAAAGCAAAAGCAGTGAAATGAGGCTGACAGAAAACAGTTTCTAGTTAATGTATAATGCATAAAAAACACTAAAGGATGTTACAAATATTTGAGAGAATTGACATATGATTCAGTTTGTGTAAAAATAATGTAAAATGGATTAAGATGATTAGATGCATCCCTATCAGGATCTCATTAAACAGGGTCAGATGCTCCAAAATATAATCACAAATTGCAGTAAACCTGACCTATTAGTAGATTGTTGTAAGGATATTAGTAGAACAAGAGCTGGGAGCATAATTTTAGCATTTCTTATCAATGGGGTTCATGTGCATGTCTTTGGTTTATATTAAATGGAATTGCCTTCAACCAGGCTTCTGCCTCTGTCCCTGGCTATGAAATTAGTCATCTACCCCCTCAACTATAGTTTTCTGAAAGCATATGACACTAAATACATAAACATTCTTATGTTAACATTCTACATAATAATAGAACAGACCCTCCCTAGGACATCAAGGAATTTGACCTGGATACTAATTACACAGATCCTGAATGTATACAAAACATAGATGTATTTTAGGAAAATATAGGTATGAAAAAAAATGTATAAACAATTCACATTTACAAGTGACACTTTTCATTACTGGTTTACTGAAATTTCCTAGTCCCATTCAGGATATTAGCAGTAGAATAGGAAGATATTCTCTGTGAATATATTAAATTCCATCAAGAACTCAATGAATTTTTAAACATGTCCCCCTTAGGCACTGTATACCAAGAAACAAACATTGAGGCTGTGAAAGAATGCCAACAACTGAGAAAACATTGTTCATTTTGCTGCTGATTAGTTTGCAGTTGACAAGAATTCACAGTGGAGATGCAGTGAATCCCACATCTTCAAGAAGCAGTGTAAGCAGCACTCCTATGAGTCCAACTATATTCAATGTGACCTCTGATAGAACTTCTACAGAACCTAGAAATATCACTGTTAGACCAAATGAAAGTACGGTAACAGAAAACAATAGTCCAAGCAACAAGACTACCTCAATCCTGACTCCAACATCATCCCTTCACGGTTTGTTATTAACAACAACACATCCACCAACTGTTACTACAAAAGATGTAAAGCATAGAACATCCTCTTCGGGGATGCCTGCAAATACTTCTAGAAGTTATGAAGCCACCACTCACTTCAAGTCATTTGAAACTGAATCAAACAGTGTCACCACAACCACTCCTAACATCAGTTTCACGACCAGGGTTTCCCATTACACAACTCAAGTAGATGGTTTAACATTTCATCCCACTAAAAATCTGTCAAATACAACACCTATGTTGCTAACTACTAACAGTAGTGCTGTTACAACTGAATTATCAACAACAGCAAATCTGCCTCCCAAAACAACGGATGGCTATACAGAAGCAAGAGAATCCCCAAAAGGTAAGGAAATTAATTCTCCTTAATTAATGTCACCACCCAATGCTATGAACTATGCAATTGTACTGCATCTACAATAGACAGCTTACTGTTGTCATGTGACTTAAAAGCAGCTGGCAAATAATTCTTAGAAACAGAATTGTTTATATTGTAGAAAGTAAATATTATAAATGAATTTATTTGATAAACATATTATCTTAAGTAATCCTATTCTTAGTTGAATCAAACTTCTGAGTAAATCAGTAAAGATGATCTTACCAAAATTTCAACACATTTATTATCATTATAATAGAATGGAACAAGTCTTTACTACTCTTCTAAAAACAAGTAGGTTCATTTGTTGTTGGACGAGTGAAAATTAGTTATTTATTAATCACATTTCTATGGTCCCCCATCTCATGAAAATTGACTCTGGGTGGTATATAACTGTAGTTTTTGCGTAGATTTGTCCAAATTCTAGGAAAGATTTCATTTTTCTTAGGTGAGAATTATTGTTCTGCTTATATTTTAAACTATTTATTTTTCATTCAGTGCATCATCAAAGGGATAGTGACATTTGCCTTTACTGGAATTTATATTTTTACAGAACTAATTAGATGGCTTGTAGTTTATATTCTTACCCCACATTTGAACATTTTCTCCTTTTGCCTCATTAAACATAATTAAGTGGCAACTTTTGGACAGAATCTTCAGGCCACATCTAACACTCTGGCTCAAAGCACATGGCTTGAGCCTTTGAAAAGCTATAGGCTGTGCAATTCAAAATTAAATTAGTAATTATGCCAAAATGATCCACAAAGACCTTTCTCTGAGCTTCCTCTGTTTCCCTCCCCCACTTTCCCCAATAACAGACACTTTGCAATCACTCAACAGTTTTTCTGGTAGTCCTTGACTTACAATCATTTGTTTAGCAACTGTTTAACATTCAATGGTGCTGAAAAAAGTGGTTTGTCATTGCTCCTCACACTTATGACTATTGCATTGTCCTTACCGTCAACTGAGAATGATTGGAGTGCTTGAAAGCTGGTATGTATGCATGTATGTTGGTTGCAGCATACTAGGGTCTATTATCTCCATTTGCAACCTCTCCAGCCGGCTTCTGACAACCAAAGTCAATGGGGAAGCAGCAGGAGGTTACAAATGGAGATAATAGACCCTAATATGCTGCAACCAACATACATACATACATACCGGCTTTCAAGCACTCCAGTCACTATCAGTTGATGTTGACATGATGTCTCACTAAATGACCATGCACAAAAGATTGTAAAATTGGCTGCATTCACGTGATGCCTCCTTTAATGACCGCACTACTCAACAACAAATTTTACAGTCCCAACTGTGGTTGTAAATTGAAGACTACCTTATTAATATAGCGTTGGAGGAATCCAGACAAAATATAGAATTTTATTCTTGGTTTTTTTCCCCATGATGCTTTGACTCCAAGGAAGACTGTGGGTTGCTAAAACATTACTGTATAAAGAAAGCCAGAACATTCATACCCAGTCCTCAGCCACCTGGTATGATATTCTTCCCCCTTAACATGAACTTTTCCATATTATCTTTGGCCCTGGGTTATTTTAAGGAAAAAAATCTTTTTCATTAAATAACCAAAGAAAATGCAGGAGTAAATGTTTAGGACAAGCATTCATTTAAACCAGTGGTGGGATTCAAATCTTTTTACAACCGGTTCTGTGGGCGTGGCTTGTGGGTGTGGCATGGCTTGTGGGCATGATGTGGTTGGTGGCGTGGCTTGGTGAACATGGCAGGGGAAGGATATTGCAAAATTACTCCATTACTGCAAAATACCCATTTCCTTCCGATCAGCTGGGACTCAGGAGGCAGAGAATAGATGGGTGTGGGGCCAGTCAGAGGTGGTATTTACCGGTTCTCCAAACTACTCAAAATTTCCACTACCGGTTCTTCAGAATTGGTCAGAACCTGCTGAAACCCACCTCTGATTTAAACCTTATCTGTGTCTATTCCTGAAAAGTTCTGAATTAAACAAAACAAATGTTCATTAGTACCAGATGTTGTGTTCATGAAGATGATTATATTTATCTGTTTTCCAGAAAGTCATACTAATGGAGGGGTAATATTTGGAACAATTGTAGGAGCAATATTAGGTTCTGCACTGATTGGCCTGGTTGGATACTTAATCTGTGGTAAAAGAAAACCTGAATCATTCGGACATCAGCGACTTTATGATGACACAAGAAATGATCCAGGTAATAAGCTATTTCAAGAAATAGAGTCATAAGAGTCAAATGGATTTTGTGGTTTGAAAGTATGGTTTTGAGATGTGTCATTTTAAAGGGTATGTTTTAGAAAGAGGAGGAAAGGAAGTTATGCAATACAATATATACATGTTCAGTTCCTCTTCTTCTTTATGCCAGCTAAGATCATTTTATTTTAGGGTTCAGCAATACTTCCTGTGGTTCAATTGCCAGAATGTGATAGCAATACATTTAGAGACTAGAAATAGATGCTAATTGTTACTTCTCTCACATTGCAAATTCAACCTTTGACTTGTGACTTCACTTTCATTTCACCTAGAATACTCTTCTCAGGGGCATTTTAGTAATGGATTGCTTTTCTAACTTTTCTTGACAAAGAACTTCAGTCTGTGCTGGTATGAGGTGGATTACCGTGCAGAACAATTTTATTGGGGATCTGGAGGGAGAAAGATAGCTGGCACTCTCTGGGTGACAGACAGAGAAGAAGGGATGATGATCTTATTTAGTTTTCTAATGAAATATCTGCAAGAAAACAACCAAGCTCAGAAAGAACCAAGGACCTGGGGATGACTTCCTGTCCAATTGTGAGGTGCTTACTGATGGGAATCCTGTTGATAGGGGTTTCCAGCAGGCAGATTAGGATATGTTAATGGGTCCAATTGTTAGATTACTTACAGAGACTATGGGGAACTCCCGAGTTGTGTGCAGAAACAGCTGTTAGGGATTTCCTGTGGGCTGGATGCCAGTGATGCATGTGATGGCTCTGAGGGTGGAACCAGGTGAGCTGAATGGGGAAGGTTGAAGTTGATGGGATTGAGGGCAGGTAGGAACATTGAAGTTAATATGGGAAGAGAGAGATATGGTAGGAGAAAGAGGTCAGATTATTCTTCGGGAAGGCTGATTTGAAGTATCATACCAAGTAAACTTTCCAGCCATTTGAACTCATCCCCAATGCCAGGTCATTGATTTGAAGAGCTTGATTTCTGGCTGCTGCTGTGAAATGACAGGTGTGCCTGCAATAAGGCTTCTCTCCACGGTTTTATCATGAGTGAGAGGGCATACATTGTGGGCTACTTTTCAAACTTCCTACTTCTCCCTATGCTATTTAAGTAGGTGCAGTACCACATTTTCTTTTTGCAATTGAGAGATGGCAGCTATCTGAATGAATGAATGACTATAAAATTCCAAGTCACCTGAGACAGAAGCATTTCCTAAAAGATATTCCCATACATGGGGGAATCCACATAATTGCATGTATAATATTGGACTTGATGCATTGCATATTGATGTATGCAGAACATGGTCTAAAAGAACTCACATAATGTCTTTAACATTCTGTTAAAAGATGTATTGTTTAAAACATGTCAATATTGTCATTGTGTATCTTGCAGTTCTGCGACTAGATGCTATACCTGAACCTTTCAATGCAAATTTTGGAGATCTATCCTACTACAATCCCATGGCAGTCAATGAGAACCCTGTCCAGAACCACAAAGAAACATCATACAATGCAATCCCAATGGAGGACATGACATCATCACAGCCTTCTGCAGAAATGCATAAAGCCAGATGTTAGAATTAAAAATATATAAATCTTGTTCCTTCTTGTGGCCCTATAACATTTGAATGCGTGTAAGAAGTAATGATTGCAGGTCATGTCATACTCTTTTTACCGTTCTTTTGCATGTGTGAGTGCATGTATATATGCTATTCCATTAGAAGAAATTCTGGCAGACTCACAAGTATGGGTAGACTTTAAGAACACTGGATTCTTGATCTGAAATGCCCTTTCTTTCTTTTTGATCGGTAATGGTTTATTGATGGACATTTGGTGCCTCTGCTGTTACTTACCAAGTGATAATACTATACATGTTAAACCAGTCACAAATGTAAATTCTGGTCCATTTGTATTATTTTAGATATCTATGCTATGAATTAAACAAAAGCAATCCAAACTACTTATATAAAATGTTTGCATAATTTTCTTTTAAACCTAAATAGTTTTAAAGAAGTTATTAATTATGACAGAAAAATAAGGGATCATTTACAATCAGTATACTTCACACTGAGAAATGTGGAACTTTTCTGCTTGTTAATATTCACCAAATATATGCTAATATCTACTGAAAATATGACATTGGACAAAAGGGCTTTTTCACCCTTTTAAAGAAGAACAATTTTTCAACAATTCAGCCTCCAGAGGTGGATTCCTACTGGTTCAGACTGGTTCTACCGAGTAGGTAGTAAGCCGCTGGTGATGTCACAGAGCTGGTTCTTGTCCGTAGACACCACCATCTTTTTTAATGATTTTTTTCAGGTTTTTTTCTTCTGTTCATGTGCAAAAGCTGAGTTTCCAGCACTGCGCAGGTGTTGCCATCTTGTTTTTGGCCTTTTTGTTTTTGAATTTTTTTTCTACTGCGCATGCGTGGTCCCACATAGCGCGCCCACGCAGCGCTGGAGGCAGTGAACTGGTGGCGAGGTAAGTTAGAACCCACCCCTGTTCAGCCTCTAAATGAAATTAGACAAGTATCACAACATTAGTGATCACATTCAGTCTAGTAAAATCCCCTTCATCCTTCCAAATACTAATTCTAATGACATTCAGAGCTGAGGTCTTTTCTCAAGGAACTGATTGTTTAATACTGAGCAGGTAAACTGTTTTCATGGCGCTGCTTAAATTCAGCGGCAAAAATGATAAGTTTTGGTCTCCCTCATTTTTAAAAGAGTGTGTTTTTTTGCTCATGAATCATAATCAAGTCTCCAGAGTGTTCTTTTTCTATACTTTGCTCCAATTAGAAAAAATAATAATCTTACAATTTCATCTCTGCCCATTCTAGTTTCATCACCAAATCACCCTCCAGCTTATCTGGAAAAAGATCTGAGAAAAAAGGAATGTGGAGAAAAGCTGCCCTTCCCAGATTGAGGAGGAAGGTAATTTTGTTATATCAGGTTTTTTTTTTACTGTAACAGAGCACCCTAATTTTATTTTATATTATCTAATAAATAAATTACCTATATTTAATTATTATTGGTAGGTCAGTTTAGAATCAATAGCCACATTTACCAAAGTGATGTCTCCTAGATATGGTAGAATTATAACTGCCCAACTTTCCAAACTGCAGGCTATTTGGGAATTCAAGGAACTGAAGCTCCAGCTCATCTGCAGCACATCAGGCTGCCAATAAAAGAAAATTATCTGCTGCTTTGGTTTTGACCTTTGTGGATTATTTTTGTAAGGTTTTCCTCAATGGATACTGCAGCCCTGACTCAGAAACGATGATCAGTCACCTCAGTGAAAGAATCCTCAAAAAAAGAACCCTTTTTGTTGTTGTTGTTGTTGTTTATTCTTCTAAAGACACAACAGAGCAACACCACGAGCAACTCTAGTTTTCCTTTACTGATCATGGCACTTTCCCCCCTCTCTACTTCTCTCCCAAATCCTGCTTCAGCACCTTCCTCAAACTATCATAGTTTGTGCCATGTCACTTTAAAAAAATAGGCTCTTCCTCCCCACCCAAAATATTCTGTGTTCTCTAGAGAGCAAAGGAAGATTCTGCAGAGATTGGGGCAGATCTTGATCCTTCCCATCCTATGCTCAGCTATGCAGGGTGAAATCTACTCTTCATCCTGTTGGGTTTTTTTCCTTGTCTTAGAGACACAACCTAGTTTGATAAAGGTTGGAAGATGAACACATCCTGGTCTATTCTTAGCTGAAATATTGGGGTTGCCAAGCTATTTTCCTTTTTTTTAGAGCTGTTGCTGTGTCTTTTCTCCACCTATGTGCCTTAGGAATTGTGTGCCCAACTTTTGGTCGTGACTACAGATTACTTCATTCCCTTCCCTTGGATCTTTTGATCCTGATTAATATTCCAGTGCCAACATTGAAAGGATTGAGAATGAACTATACAAACTTTGTCCCTGGTGGGATTTGCACAGAGACTGAAATACGGCCTAAATATCATGTTCAGAGGACCAGGTTAAATCAAGGTCCCAAACGGTCTAGTAAGTCGAGTCACCTGGTATGTTTTTCCATGCAAGTCCAGCTAAATTATTTTGGGAAATCATGACGGAAGTGGAAATTAGGATCTCCTGGTCCTGTTTTTAAAAATCTAGTATTTTGAAAAAAAAATTATCAGAAAATTAACCTCACCCCCTGCCCCAATTGCTTTGAAGTCTCAATGTACTCAAAAGCAGGCTTACTATATTTTGTAATATAAAATAAAAGCACTTTTAAAAACAGCTAAAAAAAAGAAAAGAAAATTAACAGAATAACAGAGTTGGAAGGGACCTTGTAGGTCTTCTAGTCCAATTCCCTACTTAAGCAGGAAACCTATACCATTTCAGACAAATTGTTGTCCAATCTTGTCTTAAAACCTGTGGTGTTGTATACCCATACTTTCTGGAGGCAAGTCATTCCACTGATTGATTGCTCTATTATTGGGAAATTTCTCCATAGTTCTAGGATAGTTCTCTCCTTAATTAGTTTCCACCCATTGCTTCTTGTCCTGTCTTCATGTGCTTTGGAAAATAGGTTGACTCTCTCTTCTTTGTGGCAATCCCTGAGATATTGGAACACTGCTATCATATTACTTTTCATTAACTGGACATGCCCAGTACCTGCAATTGTTCCTCATCTCTTTTAGCTTCCAGTTTTCATTAACTGGACATGCCCAGTACCTGCAATTGTTCCTCATCTCTTTTAGCTTCCAGTTTTCCAATTGTCTTTATTGTTCTTCTCTGTGCTCTTTTTGGAGTCTCAGTGTCTTTTTATGTCATGGTGACCAAAATTGGGTGCAATATTCCAAATGTGGTCTTACTAAGGCATTATAAAGCTATACTTCACATGATCTTGATTCTATCCCTCTGTCAATGCAGTCCAGTTGTTATAATGCAGTCTAAGACATAAACCATATGCTTACTTAATTGTGCAGAAGAATAATCAACTTCAAGGCTTTTAATTATTTTTTGTAGATCAGCTAAGTCTCAAAGGGAAGCTAGGCTAATGTACCTGATTTGTATTTCAGTAGAATAAATTTTCTCCTCTTGGGCCTTAGAATAGCATTCACAAATACCACAACATATGTACTGTTGCATCATGCATCAGGATGGAAGCATGTAAGGATAGGTTTGTATAATATGTCATTGTGGTTTTGCCTTTTAGTGGCTTGCCCTGGTTTCTGTTATTATGTACTATTCCCTGAAGCTCTGGTTTTGTTGTTCAAAAACATTTGCACTAAAATACAGCCAACCGCTTTTGTTGGGCCCAAGCTGTGCTGTAGGTCTATTTTCAGTCACATTTTAGCACATATTATATCAGGATCATTTCAAACTGTTTGGGAAGGCATTTCCTGGCCAGAGCTAATTTTGTCAAAAAAGGTTGCACTTGAACATCTTCAAGCAAAAAAGCATATACTCAAAATGCATTAAAAACTACTGTCTTTATAATACCTTAAAATGGTGTGTCTATTTGCTTTCTTGTCCTGTTGTTTCACCATCATTTTAAGGCTTTAATTTCTTTAGAACATGAGCCAAATTAATAAAAAGACTGAAGAAAATGTAATAAGAACAAGCTGCCTTAAAAAAAATTCTCTCGGAATTGATTTTACCTAAAGGGGAAAAAAAGGGGTTGTATTCCAAGTTACCAAATCAAGATTATTTACACTTCTTATTTTGCCACACCACATTAATAGTGGTTTGGAAAAATCAACGTTGCTTTTGTCAAGAATCAATCTTGGTTCATAACATCAAAGTGGGTGGGAATCCAGATGTTCACAGGAAGCCGTGCTGGAGAATTGGAGGTAAGGAGGAAAGAGGAAATGCATTGTGATACTTTTTCAGATGCAAATGCTAATGGCGATAGATTCCATTTCCCCTGCATTCGTTACTCTAGGTTGAAACAATATCATTATCTTCTGCTATTTCTAGTCCCCGGTGGGTGTAAAACATATTAGAGTTGATACTAAGGCAATTGGCAATTCATTTTCTGTTTCCATACCAATTCACTTGTTTCAATTCAATCAAAATTATAATTGTAATTTATAATTTTATATAAATAATTATTTTGAATAGAAAATATTTTTCCTTTAGAAAGGCCAGTTGTGTAGAGTTAAGGTGCTCAACCAGCTGACCCCAAATCTTTAGGAATTAGAAAAGTTCATCCTTAGGAATGGAAGGCAGCTGGGTGATTTTTGGGACAGTCACTCTCTTTGAGCCCAAGCTATTTCACAGGGTGGCTGTTGTGGGGAAAATGGGAGATGGGCAAATTATATACCCTATCTTGAATTGTACAAAATAAATCTGGCTTAGAAATTAAATCAAGAAAAAAAATACATACATTTAAAGTCATATAACTAAAAACAAGCATGTTGCTTGCATTTACACTAGTTTCCAGACTTGGAAAATAAATATTCTCTATTAGTAATATAAAATTGAAACAAAGCAGAGGATTTTATACAAATACCCACCACAATAGCAATAACAGCAATAATACTTAAATAGAGATAGATTTGTAAGAGCAGCCACATCTTTTTAACTCTTGCAGAACATGTAATTTGGATCAAAATCTTTTTATGAAACTGTATTGGGATGATACTTTTTCCCCCCCTATGCCATAAGAAAACAGCACAGAAACTACTCCAGATGATGGCTTCTATGACTGGCAAGATAATTATATTGTTGTTGTTGTTTTTCCATAAAAGCATATTGGTAGCCTCTGAAACGAAATGGGTAACACGCTTTATTACATAAAATGAGATATGTGTTTAGGCTGGAGGGTTTAATCTGTTCACCTTGTTAGATTATTTAATCTATTTTACAAGGTAGAGATAAAGATGAATTGCATAACCTCATGTATTGTAAGGGCCTTTTGATGGAAGGAACAAAATACAAATATTTATTTACTGTATTGTAATTGTCTTCCTGGCCAAAATGAAGCTAAAGTATACAACTATAATTAAACCTAATTCAAAACAAACACACAACATGCACACACCCCTAATCAATTAAAGCTTCTTGATTTTAGAAACAATGAAAGGTCAAGCTGCTGCCTGAATAATAAATATTGGGTTTACAAATAGAACAACAGCCTGGAAGTAAAACTAGCTCAACCTCTTTGGTAAATAATTGCAAAAGCTGGGAATAACCACCGAGAAACCTTCCCTCCATGTTCAGCTATTGTGCCTGTGATATAATAGGTAGGAGAAAAAGAGGCTCTTTTGAAAGACCCAAAGCCAAGAGAGGCTCATACAGAAAAATGGTCCTAAGGTAAAGATTCCCCTCGCACATATGTGCTAGTCGTTCCCGACTCTAGGGGGCGGTGCTCATCTCCGTTTCAAAGC
>JANHFT010009898.1:154827-165285 GCA_032467955.1 Pseudoxenodon macrops | reverse complement strand
CACCCACCCACCCTCACGAGAAGGAGCCAAAAATACAGAAACCGGCATCTACCAGGCCATATCCTTTTATTATAAAATATATTTCATATTGCTGTTGTAAAAATTACATTTCACATTTTTTGTTTACAATAAAAAATAATACTTGGAAGACAATCAAAAGAAAAGCTCCAATTAGATAGCAATTCACGATACAACAGATTCCCCTTCCCCTTAGGCTTCATAGCAGATCACCATCGAAAGAGCAGCTGTTTGCAGATTACAAGAACTATCCAGCCACTCCTACCTTCCTTCCTTTTTCCCCCCCAAAAAATCTCTCATGCTTAAAAAAATTCAAAAACCCAGGCTCACCAATCTCAAGCTCAGAAAACCAACCGAGTAACGGCTTTAAGGTGATCTTAACAACTGAGTTTTTAACAGGCTTATTCTTGATCTTCTAAGGCGGCTAGTCACTTTGTGTTGCTCTATGTAAAAGAATGATAAGACCCAAATACGGTAGTTTCCTAGTTCTCTACCCTGCACTGGAGTTAATATGTGCATTCAGTTTTATGGGAGAATCCTATCTGCCTAGAATTGCATGTTGATCCCAAAGGATGAGCTGGCAAACTGTCTCCACATGCCTAACCAAGGCATGGCACTCACACACATCTGCACTTAGTACACACATATATATACACACCGTTGTGCAATCATATAGCCCTTTTATTTGGAAATCAATTCCACTTTTCCTATTTGAAAGCAAAGACATTTTTTAAAAAAAAATTTGGACACATGAAAATTACCGTAATTGGATTTTGGAGTTCTATATCTAAACCTCATCGAGGTGTTTTGGTTTCCATCATCCCCAGTCTCCATGCTGATTAATAATTATGGGAGCTGGAGTCCGACCCAGCAGATGGACACCTGGTTGGTGGTATTTCCAGTATGCTGATTTTGCTACATAAAATCTTTTGTGGCTTGTGTTTAAAATTAACAAAATCAAGGGTTCACAGTGCACAGCAAGAATAGAAAATAGGCCCCGGTTAGTGCTAATAAAATGGTTATATATGCGTGCACAAGTCACAATTTCCCCCCTTCCTCTTAAACAAAAGAAAGAAAGAAATTACGCAGCCCACAGTGGTATTTGCAGATCTTAGATCTCCGAGTTAATTTTTGAAAAATGGATATAAGATTTAGAAATCAATCCTGTAATCCAGTGTTTTTCAACCTCGGCATCTTTAAGCTGCGTAGACTGCAACTCCCAGCATGCTTAAAGTCCTCACAGCTTAAAGTTGAGAAACACTGCTGTAATCCAAAGTAACTAAAATCAAAATGGAAGAATTAAAGACTGCACCACTCGTTCATTCAGACAAGAGGACCACGGAATGATTACTATATTTAAAGCTAAAATCCTCTGGGCAACCACAACAAGGACTGTAAGTGGGGAAAACCATAGCAGAGAACAGTTAATAAAAGAGACCCGTTTTACAGATATCCCAGTTTAGCCAAGCAAATGTATTTCCTTATTCTGTCAATTCCTGACTGAGCTTCTGCACAACCCTTTTTTTTTTCCTTCCAGGGATGAAGAAATTATGGGGAAGGCTTTTATATATTTACATTTGTTTTCCTTTGGGTGAAACAGAAAACAGCCAAATATAACCGTTCTACCACACACGGTTGGTTATGCATCACTTCTTAAGCCTTACTCTAACAATTGAGAAAAGTCAGAAAATATTAAGCTATATATAGCAGCACCTCTTCCTGTTATGAACCCTTTTGTTCCCAGAAATACTTTAGTTTTAAACCAGACATCACTGCAGTTATAATCTCCACTAATAATTGCTAATAGTTGTAGTACATGGATTAACATATTACGTCAACATGATGCTGTTAAAACCAGTTGCGTTCACAGAGCAAGTAGCTGAGCCCCACCAACACCCCGAGGCCCTCAACCTCCTTTTGAAAATCCTCTGCAAATTGTCCATTTGCATTGAAGATGTTACCTAGGCAGATAATGAAACTTCTGTACAATGGCAACCAACTTCAGAGAGCACCAAGGATTCCACAACTGTCCATTTGTTCAGACCTCTGACAAGAGGATCGGTCCCTTCTTCTGCAGCTAGGGCAGAAGGTGTGAAGAAGGAAAGAAGCTATCAGAAAGAGAAGCAGTGAGCCCTCAGGCTAATTTCAGTCTTATTCCCACCCACCCCCAGCAATTATCCAACTGAAAGAAAAATAAATCCCACCCACATCTTCTGCATTGCACCAGATCTCTCTCTGCCTTCAATTCCAACCCAAACTCAAATTTTAAGTTTCTGTGTGTGGCAGATGCCATCTCATTTTAGAAGGATTTTTACTTTAAAAAAAAAAACACTATCAGGCATCAGAAGGAATCGAAGCTGAATTCAGAAACACAGAGTAAGCTCCTCAGCCATGCTGCTGGATCTGATAGAAACCAATGGCAAATGAAAAATCTATATTTTCCTACGACTTGAAATAAATTATGCAAAGGCCTTTTTTCCAAGATGAATATCAATGGCAAAGTTTGCTTCATTGAACAGGTTGTATTTTCACTGTGAGCTGAAATTTTTAAAGGGCTGTCCCATTTTTTAATGGATGTTTGCTTCCATGTAAAAATAATATTTACATGTAAAAACTAAAAAAAAACAACCAAATAGAACTAAGAAATACTGGCTCAACAATCACAGCAGCTACCAGCTCACCTAACAGGATTGCTGTAGAGAAAATAACAGGTGGGTGGGAGATACAGTACTGCATGGACCATCTTGAATTTTTTGGAGAGAAGACAGAACATAGGAAACTTACAACAAAGCATTTGATCCTCCCATGAGGTCCATTTTTGTGATTGTCTGTCACAGAAAACAAGGATTGCTACATTTAAACCAGGACTTTAGAACCAGTTGCTGTAGGGCAGTGAAAGAATACCTCACTGGAGGTATTTCCTAATCTTGCTTCTGTTTATAAATGAAGGCTTGTAAACCAATACATTTTTGGACTTGCTTTAATGTTGTGCAATCAGAATTTGTTGTTGTTTTCAGGTGAACTGCTGTTCTGTATTTCCTCATGTTTTTCCAATATGTTTTTGTTTACTATAAACTACCTGGAGCCATTAAAAGTGACTAAGCAAAAATAATGTTGTATGCAAATTAAAAGAGATTGGGGAAGGAAATATTACAAAATTCACTTTATTTTTGCCTTGCACACATAAACAAAACAAATCAGAAAAGAAATTAGCATTGCTAACAAAAGAGATTTTTCCATTAAACTGACAAAAGTTTAATGTTGCTCAAGCAGAATCCCCAACAGCCTCAACAAGTATGACCAGTTGTGAGGTATCCTATTCAAAGCAGAATTGGGCTTAATATTTCTAAAGTCAACACCAATGGCCTAGCTCTGCAAATAGCTGTAATAGTTGTTTGTTTTAAAAGATTCCCATTCTATCTGACTCCAACTGTGGTAAACTGACAACATAGTTGGGAAACAGATGCAAATTGTGGTTAAGTCCTAAAACAGGTCTACTGCATTAAAACAAAATCCTGAAAAAATGAATGCATACTTCTCCCTCATGTGGGAATTATGTGATCCCAACCACGTTGCAAGCCAGAGTCACAAAACATTAAATGTACCTCTAAAAAGCCGCCAACCACTGTCCTAATCCTAAACAGCACTCTAATTCCAGGGTTCAATTTATCTTTCTCAATCAGCACTTCCACCATTCATAGCCTAGAGAGATGTAACTCTCACCTCCACATTTCATCTCCAACTTCTATCATCTGTTCAGCCCAGTGTTTCTTAAAATTTTTGCTCTTGGAGCCTCTTCCTACTTTAAAAAAAATATAGAAAACCAAAAAAAGGGTTTCCTTCTATTTACCAACTTGCTACCCTAAAAAATTAAAACTGATGCATTCATAGAATATTTATTTATTGAATCATGTAAAATAACAATATTAAACCAATTAGATACTAACATAAATGTTTTTCATGAAAAAAATTAACTAATAAAAATAATATATTTAATTTTTGCAAATATCTTCAATATCTGCCAAATAATTTTGGCTTCACAGACTCCCTGAAAGAGTCTTGTGAGACACCCCCCCCAGGGGTCCTCAGCCACATTTTTAAATAACAAGCAATTTCCCAACCTGTGGTGATGGTGCAGATCCATCTGGGACTGAAGGAACACCTTGAAATTGTTGTGTTGCTATAAAACTCCAAGATGAGAAACACTTTTTAGGTCACACAGTATGATCATTCTGAGCCTCAGGATTTTCTCTCCTGAGTTTAAAACCAGTAAATATGCTTATGTTCCAGAAATGTTCTGAGAAAACTAGTCAATATTGTTTTTAAGTTTTAAAAATAGAGAAGTTCTCAGCAAAAATATTCTGGCTGCCAGAGGAAGTTAACTCAAAGGATATGGCTGAAGATTACGGTTTGAATATTTGCTGTATTTTTCTCTAGTTTTTATTCTTGTATCAAACTAAATTTACCTCACAACGTACCATTTATGTATTTATGTAAATACATTCATGTATTTCACTTGTTATTCATGTTTCTCGCTTGGAGGAAAAAGATTTTGGTTGCAACTTTTTATCATTTTCTCTAATATCTCCTATTTATGTATTACTAAAACTCTCTTTGTAACCTTCAGTTAGGTGTAACATCAGTCAATTTTTTTTTAATTAGTTACCTCAAATGGGCTAACTTAAGGAATGCATCCAAAGTTTGGGTCTTATTACTCCCATAGGATTGAAATTTGACAAAGTTGTGGCCACTGCAATGCCCCATGCCATGGTCAGCCGCAGTCACATGATTATCATTTTCAACACTTTCTGCCAGGCTCCCACAAGGAAAATCAATGGGGAAGCCAACAGGAAGTCAGAAGTCACTCTCATTTCCACTGCTTTTTTGTCTAACCATGGCCATTCTGTTTCCCTATTTAAGTAAGGATATATCTGTGAAATGATGATCCAACAGGTCAAGGGCTGTCTAGTGCTTTTTAAAAACTTACTGTTGCTTTTGAAGTTCCTTTTTTTATAGTCTTTTTATCCTAGGTTAAAATGGAACCTTTGGAACCTTCTCCTTTGAATTACAATTAATATTATCTTTCTGGTAGGAAACGTCATTATATACTAAGGACTTTAGTGTAAACATGAAGAGAATGGTTTTTCAACTGGCTTAAAAATAAATTCATCTGACTTCACATAGAAAAGGGACAAATCTGGGACACTTAACCAAGAGAAGGAAGCATGATTCACATGAAACTTCAGTGCAACTGCATACATTTTTGGTCTTACTCAGTTTCCAACAATTATCAAAGGGTAATTTAGTTATACGGACTAGAACTGTGAATTACTTGATTTTTCCATTAGTGGATTTTATCTGTGGGGTAGCAAACAAGATGGACTCTGAGAATTACAAATCAATGATGGTGGTCTCTGGCTCCCTGCTCAGTTCTGTGTTTGAGGCATTTCATCACACAAAGCTCCTTCTTTGGACATGTTTACTGAAGACAGTGAGAATAGTAGCGCAATACATGCTGAAGACCTGGCTAAGTAGAGCTGGCTCAGTCTTTCTTCACAATCTGCAATGGCTTTTTCCAATGAATTTTGTTATTCGATAAAATAGTTTTAACCTCTTGTGATTTTGCATGGATCAATCTTTTTTTGTAACTTCATAAAAGTTCTGTTTCAAAAATAAAATGTTTTTATATTATATACAGTATTATGACCAAGTGGTACCTTGGTACTCAACTGTTTTTAACACTCATCAAATTTGGTGCTCAATGCATTTGGACATGAACATTTTGTCCCAGTACTTGTTTGTTACTCAACGTGCATGCTAGAACTTGTTGGTGTCGGCTGTCTTGGGATTTGCTACATTATTCCTTATGGGGGAAATTGATTGGCACTCATTGTTTTTGGTACTCATCATGCTTCCCAGAACCAATTAATGAGTATTGAGGTATCACTGTATTGAAAGATACACACACACACTTCTAATTTGTTGGTGAGGTTGTTAGAATGCAGTATTGTAGGTCGCCTCTGCCCACAGTCTATGCTGACAACCTGAAGAGTTAGATCCTGACCGGCTTAAGGTTGACTCAGTCTTCTATCCTTCTGAGGACCCAGATGGTTGGGGCCAATATGCTGACTCTGTAAACTGCTTGTAAAGCACTATGAAACAATATATAAGTCTCAGAGCTATTGCTATTTTGTTTTGGTTCCAGGATATTGTAATGAGCTCAATAATAAAAAGAGCACATTAAACTCTCTGTTACATGCAGAGGATTGTGAAGTCTTGACATTCTGTAATACTAGAAGGACTGCTGCCTGGTCATCACAGGAATAACAATCCCTCTGAGCCATTTCGACCCCTACGTATATTTCTCGTGGCTTTTAATTCTACATAGGCCACCTGAAGCCCACAATGAGAGCCAGAGAGAGAAGTAGCCTCCCCAAATTAGACTGTAAGTAGAATCTCCAAATGCTGACTGATGAAAAACTGAGAGTCACACTGCTGGAGAAAACAGGATTTCAGGAAGACTGTGGATTAATTTCAGAATACGGCATTGAGACTGAAACCTCATTCAGGGCAAGCTTCTCCTGCCGGAATGAAAAGAAATGTCACAAGAAGTTACAATAAACCCACTGTCTAGTTTTTATTTATTTATGGCACCTAGGCATCCAGCTCAAACCTGAAAGCAAACATTTTAAAATCATGAAATATTACGAAAACAGAAAAAGGAACAGATTAAAAAAAGAGTCTCATATTCACCAGCCCACTGCCCATACTTTCTGACATCTCTTACACTGAATTGATCAATTGCTACCTGATTCGTTTCAGAACAGACACATCTCCAAATATACAAAGCCATCCAAAGTATTAGAGAGCCAGTTAGATGAACTTTAATCAACTGTATGGTGGAGATTTATTACTTCAAGAGAAGAGAAACTGGATCTTGTTAAAGCAACATAAAAAGAAGCCAGATGGAACAGCAGTTAGTAGGAGCAAAAACAACATCTTGTGTTAACCAGAGATCCCCACGCATCAGAAATACTTGCACATGAAGATCATATCCATGGAGGCTTTTTTTTAATGCCCTTATTTGCTTTTATTTTTTTAAAGGAAAGACAAAATATCCCAATTTCCAAGACTTGCATATTTGGAAATATCAAATGGAAATATTCCATTTCTCTTGTCCAAAGCACCGCAGGTACTGGTTCTCCTACCGTACCTTGAATTAAGACGTAATGCAAAAACTCAATACAAAAAACAAAAGCAAGTTTTATTTTTCAGCGAGGGTATTATTTATTCACCTACTGAAGGGACATAGGTGGCATACCCAGGTGTATCTTTTGCCACAATCATGTTGGAGGATGTGTCTACTTACACCCTGCTAATTTCACTTTCCAAATGCTAACGTGCAAGTCCTTCAAGATAGACCAGATCAAGAAATAAATACTGCAAGAATTATTATAATTTTAATTGTGTTAAAAGGTATAATGACTGAATCTTGAAAGCCGGTTGATATTCTCTCTCTCTGCTCTGCCCCGCCCCCACCCTCTTTTGCAAAAAGAATCCAGGCAGAGCAATTTTGAGTTACTTTCTCTCTTACTCACCTTTCACTGGCTAAGCCAGTGTTTACTTAATAGTTGTGGAATATTTTTCTCCTTTTCCTAGCTAGGACATAGCTATTCACTTTAAAAAAAATGTTTACTATGTTGCCTCTATTCAGTGGTATTTCCAGGCAGTTTTCTTATGGAGCTGTTTTATGGTTAGTACTATTAGACCGGCAATTCTGAAACAGTGATTTATGGCTCATCAATGGCTCATGAAGGCCCACCATGTAGTCTACCAGTCTTGCCACAGTGATTAGTCAACTGGTCACACAAGAAGCACATTTACTCCTTCCCATCTTCTGCATTCAGTGGCATTCAGCTGCTTCACAAAAATGGATCAATAGCCAAACCCTGTTTCATTGAAGCAATAATGCTGGCAGCAAAGTGAGTAATAAAATTCAGAACACCAGCAAAAGTAAACAAGTCTCAAGTACAGTTACTATGAATCTATATGCAATGCGACAAGTGGAACTAGGTTTTCACATAAACAACCAAAGAAGAAAAAGCCAACAGAAAATACAATACAGTAATGGGGGGAGGGGAAAAGCCATTTTCATTGAGTGAAAGATCCCCTTGACTTCTAGCTGTCTGGGTTTAATATAAACTTTCATGCTGTTAAAGACAAAAAACGTAAGATTCAAAAAAAAATCTAATTGGGTGGTTCCTGCATTTTCTGAACATTTAGTGATCCACGATTGCCTAGAATTTAAGAAACACTGCGGTAAGAAGCACCCTGCAGATCCTCCAGAAAACAAATTGTGGACAGTGCCTTCTAAGCTACATAACCTGGGAAGAAGAAAACATGGGCATCTTGCAGTCACTGTAAAGCCAATCTTATAGCTCATTAGACATTAGAATGCAGTTAATTTATAAAAGTTGGCTATGACTGCTTATTACACACACACAAAAATGGCAGTACCTGCAATTTCATATTATCTCACTGAGCTTAACCAGTAATGTAAAACATGCTCTCACCATTTACTCTGGACAGCAGGTCTAACTTAACTAAAGCTCTGGATCTTAAAAACAACTAGAAAACGCTATTGAACCGATTTCTTCTCATTATTAAATTTAAATAAACAATTGTGAGCATCCTTCCTTCAACCAGCACATCTAATGAAAAGCTTCCCCAGGGAGCAAGTCAACTGTGACAAGAGTGTATGAAGCAATTATGGCATCAAATGTTTTTTGGCACCTCCTATCATTTTTGTGCATTTGGCCCCCAGTATGCATTAAAAAAAACCTACAACACAGAAGCTTTATCCTAAAGTGTTTTATGGAAAGTTCATAGTAATGGTTTCTAGTCTGTATTACACAAACAGCTGCCATTAGGATGAGGACTGCACGAAATTGCCAGGTCTCTCTCCCAAATTTAATGGCCCTTTTTGCATCTTTTTGCAGCCATTACAGCAGATTCCCAGAAATTCCAACTAGCTTAAGGAAATCCCAACAGATCTGGAGCTCTCCAGGTTCATCAAAGCTGCCGGTATGCACAAAGAGAATGGCGCATGTGTATTAAAAGGGAGGACAGAACACAATACATTATCTACACCTCCAGCTGCAAACAAGCAAATCCTTTCTTTTCGTTCTTCCCAGGGCTGCCATCCCACACAAAGTTACCAGGGGTACCAGAATAAACCTAGGAAAACTTATTCCTGAATTTTAAAAAATTGAGAAGTGCTGTTAGGCATCCAGCAAGGAAGCAACCATCTTTCCTGTTTGAATAAGCACATCATAAAATAAAATAAAAACGCGGGAGGTTTATGAATAAAAAGAATCCTGATTGCCAATTTCTCTATTTCTTCTCCCCACACACACACACACACACTTAAAGAGAAAAATGAATACAGGAAAGAAGCAATCACAATTAATTTCGTGCCGAATGAATTATCTTCACTTTCTCCAGCACATAATAGAAGGCAGCGTGGAGATCCACAGATGCTCACCTCCTGGGCTGGGAGTCTGAAGGCTGGCTCGCTTCCTCAGTGGGGAGCCGCTCTTGGGGGGACCGACACCAGAGGACATTTTGCTCGCTCCCGATGCTCCTTAGAAATCTTGCAACCGGTGGTGGTGTTGCTGCAGCCGCCGTGCTCCAAAAGAAGGTGGAGACAGTGTCGGCCTCGCCCCCTTGCTATTGATTGATGGAGGTGCGTGGGAAAGACATAGGAACCTACGCAGAGCTGGGATGGATCGAGGGGTCTCTCTCTTTCTCTCTCTCTCCACAACCCCTCCCAATTCTCCGGTTGGCGTTCCTTATACACTTTTAACAGGGCAATAGAGCTTTTCATGCATTGGTGGCGTGTCTCGGCGGAGCTTTCGGCGGTAGGCTTTGCAAGACCCTCCCACTGCTCCCTGCAGCCGAGCAAGAGCATGATACTGCATTCTCCTTAAAGGGGGGTGGGGGACAAATGCTTACAACACCATAACAGCCAGTCCTATTAACCCTAATTGCTTTCACTAATATTCTCCCTCCCACTTTTGCTTAGGCACCGCAGACAAGGTGTATATTTGCCGGCTGAGAGGGCGTCAAAGGAGCCTCTCCCTAACCCAGGAATTCTGGATGCCATCAATCCAGGGCCAAAACGGGAGCGGTGACCTTGAGCCCTTTGGAGCATCAAAGTGGCAGCCTTTATCCTCCACGGTCAACGGGATGGTGGCTCAACATGCTAGTAAGAGGCTGGCTTGACTTAAACCTCATTCGCATCGCAGACAGAACCATTAACCAAGTTGGCTGGGTTGCTACAACTCCGTTCACTAGTAGGCTACTTTAGTTGCCCTGTTAGGTGACATTCCCTCCCCCCCCCCAAAAAACCAATTCGGAGCAATATCTTGCTCATAAATC
>JANHFT010009898.1:129772-144601 GCA_032467955.1 Pseudoxenodon macrops | reverse complement strand
CTCCAAATTGTTCCCCATTCACCCCCACCCCCACCCTCAATTCTGTCCTTAGTTCACGATGAGAGCATTACCAAAATCAGAAGCTGCTACAGAAACTCCGTAGGCTGTCAAGTTTCATAGTAAGGATTAAAAATATATTCTGGGCAATTGCTTTGCAAAATCTCTTTAATCCTTGGCCAGAGAATGAAATATTTTTAGAAAGCTGAGCATAGGGAATGTCAGATACTCCCTCTTGTAGCCCTTTTGAAAGCATGATGACATGATACCTCCACAGTGAAAGAAGAAGCCACGGAAGCCCATATTGATATATTTATAGTAACTGAAATATTCATCTATTATTTTTTTTAAATAGGGAAACATTGGTTGCCCAGGAAGAGACTGGGCGGAAGAGAATTTTGGACACAACTCACAGTGCTTGAAAATGTATCACAGAAGTAGCCTTATTTGGAAAGCCTTATTCTGGAGGCCACCACACAGCTTTCCACGCAATGCTATTCTAGATCCCTCACCTGACAACATTACTCAACCTTTAATCCAGTGTTTTTGCATTTGTAGGTAGGGAAGAGTTTTGCAGAGATGAGTCATCTCTATTTTTTCCAACAGAGAATACTATATTACTTACACAACGACACAAACAGTTCAGTTATGAATCTGACCATCACTCATTCTGCTTTCTCTCTGATTATTAGTTCATACCATGTATTTCATAGTTTAACACATTCTTCCAGTTCAAATTTGCTGCCTTCTTCCTCTCTTTAGAAATCTGATGAAGTAAATCGTTGTTTGCATTTTAAAGACTTTGATATTGAAGTATTAATATTCACAAACCAGAGGTGGGTTCCTACCGATTCTAACTGGTTCTTTAGAACCGTTAGTAACCCGGCAATGACATCATGTGACATCGGTGTCTCCGTGGGCGCCGCCATCTTGGATTTTTTATTGCTGCGCATGCAAGGCACAACCCCCTGAGCGAACCGACCGTAAAAGGATCCACAACCCACCCCTGTCACAAACCCATTTTGTGGTTTGTAATTGAAACAGACTCTGAATCAAATTATCTCAGATTGCCACAGTGGGATTAGAGCTGCCTTGAGTGCTGAGAAATTGAATCATTTATTACCTGGTTTAGCCTTTTATAGTAAGAGTCATGATCCTCTGAGAAATTCTACATGGTTTTTGTTTGCTTACATTAGGTAAATTAATCTACATTACACAAAAAAACTTCTTCTGAATGCAGAACATGTAAATAAGGCTGCCATAATATCCCCCTGGATATCCCACTCCTCTCTCCATTATCCAGCAATTTAGAAATCTTGGCTGACAAGTGCCAGCAGTTCTACCCAACAACTAAGGACAAACTCAGCTGCTGCTTGTTTTGTCAAGCGGCAGGGCAGTGATCAGGTGCCCAGGCAATTGGTTCTTTTGGCTCCAGAGGCAATGAGCACACCAGCAAATAAAGAAACGTTTAAGCTTTATTATTAGTTCAAGCAAAGAGATTTAAAAGCATCACGTAAAAGGCATACATACCAAGCAAGGTGATACCCAAATCTCTTACAAGCTGCCAAGAGCTCCTTAATAAGGACATCAGAGATACCTTAAGGGTGACCAATTCCCACAGTAAGCAGTGCTATGCTTCCGACAGACACCACCACCACCACCAAGTTTTTTTTATCGAAACCTGGCATCATGACTTCATGGCCCTGCTATGGTCATCAGACTATAAAACCTGATCTTGACGGGACGACACATGACTCTGAGGATGGGAACCGAAAGTCTGAGGTTTTTCATAAGACTACAGCTATCTGAGCCCCATCGCCCACCCCTTTGTCTTTTATTCAGTAAAGTAAGAGTAAAAAAATCAATTGGTTAGCTCAGAATGAATTATAAACCGTTCTTAATAGGAAAGAGAAGGAGGAAGGGAGGATAGGAAAGAGAAATCAAAATATGTTAGCTCCTCGGAATAAAGAATGGTCTTCCACATTGCTACCACACTGTTTTCTCACCCAGTGCTGATGTAGAAGGTGTAGCAACATCATTAAGTAACATGTGGCACAGGATTCCATTCATCCATCTTTGCTCCCTCTTTTGAACCAGCACCAAGAGTAGCATTTGACACCTGCCCATCAATTCACTATTTCCCTTGTTCTGAACGTATTTAGGGGACACCAGGATGGTAAAACAAAACAAGGGCATCAAATTCAAGAATGGCTATGAAGTTTCCGAAAGATGCCCTAGTTACCGTAATTCATGAGCCCTTCATGAATTACTTCAAAAGATATATAACCATTTATTAGGAGCAACATTCCGGCAAATACCCTGATGCAGTCAGAACTAATTTTCACGTAAAATTACGAGCCCTCATGACCCTTTTTCCTCCTCCTCCCTGGCCATGTCATCAATCACTTTCTCCTATGAACCATGTTGGCGGGCTGTGAGGCTCCTGTTGACCCCGGTAATCTATGATGCAATGTGTAGAAAGCATTTGTGGAATGTAAGTTCGGTTAAGGCACGCAAACAGCTCCGTCCACTTTCACCCCCTTCTTGTTTATAGCAACTTGAAATCTTTGCAAGTTGACAATGGCCTTATGATATGTCACAACAGATAGTCTTAAGGAAGGGGGGGAATTAGTCCAATTGCTCTTCTGTGTATGAGCATTCCAGCACAGCAGGGATTTTTACATTGCCAGGAAAGCATTTTAAAAAGTGCAGCAATTAAAAAAATGTTTTTTCACAAAGTGATGTCGGGAATGTCACAAACATTGCCCAGTATATTTAAACAATTTAACCCTCCACATGAAAAGACAACAATGCTGGAAGTGCTGCATTTTCCCATACAATTGCAGTATGTACTCAGAATACAGTTGTGTAGCAAAAGTACAATTTGAGGGAAGCCACATTAAAGGACCATAAAAAAAACCACAATTACTGTGCAAAATATTGTTTGTGCAACAGAGCTTGAGAAACTCTTTCTTTCTTGTTCTCATTGATTGGTTGGTTGAGTAGGTGCCATGAAGACCACGTCAACTCTTAGCAACCATACAGATTTTCTCCATGGCAATCTATTCTTAACTGGTCATTCAGGTTTTCCAGCAGTGCACTTAATCACCACTCTAACTGAGTCCATCCATCTTGCTGCCAGTCATCTACTTTCCCAGCATTAGAAACTTCTCCAGAAAGCTCAGTCTTGATCTTGAAGAAAGCTTATCATGTGGTTACTAAGAGTTGACACGGAGTTAATGGTGCAAAATCTTCTTTCATTTGTCATCATTATGACCTACATGTCAAAATTTGAATAACAAAAGTTGTGCACATCATTCCAGTTGCAAATCTGGGAAGTAAGATGTGTGTGTGTGTATGTTCATGTACAAATTTGGATGGGACAAGTTTCTTATCCATTCCTGATCGGAACAACGCTGCATGTACTAACCACTATCCCGTGTAAAAGGAAGATTCCTCCTTTGGAAGTTGTGAAGCAAAACTGCAGGTGAGGTTATTCTTATCCTTGCAACAATCAGAGTCCCAGCATTTGCAGAACTTCAGTCTTTATCTCCCAGTGCTTCACAAGCAAAAATATTTCTCCTTCTCAGGAAAACCCTGATGCTGTTGGCTCATCTGCTCTCACCCCGTGACCTTTCTAAGTGCCACGAGGCAGCAATTCCCAACTTTGGTTGTGTTTACCCTGCACAATACCATGGTATGATAATCAGTAGTCCATTGAATAAACAGTAACTGGTGGGGTTCATACCATATGTAACAACACACACAAACCACATTATTGCTTACTGTGTGGTATGAAACCAACTTTTGGCTATTTTTGTTGACCTTTGAGAAAAGCTAAAATGGTCATTTCCATTGTTTAGGAAGGCTGCCTGGAACTAATTTTTATCAAGGCTTAGTTATGGGAGAGGCTCAGCAGAGGGTAGCATTTGGCTTAGTCAGACCTGGTTAGTGTCTGAATCAGAGACCACCAGGTAATTCCAAGGATGTTGGCTAGCTGGAAAGTTTTAAAAGAATCTCAAAAGAAAACCAGGACCAACCAGTCCTGGATTATTATTGCCTAAGGAAGCATAGATATGTGCTGATATGATCACTGGGAATCAAGCTTGCCTTGAGGGTATCTTAATCATTTCTTTAGTCATAGAACAAAGGAGTTAAGAATAAAGTAAAAACTATGGCTGTATGTATTCTGCCCTATGTAGGACAGCAAATAAATTTCAGTCCAGTGAAATGTTCAGCACATCAACAAATTGAACCAGAGTTTCCATAGAGATGGACAAGTTTATAACTGCTGCAACTAATGTTTAATAATGACACAAAACAAGCATTTTATTTATATCAGGCAAATCTGTTGTCACCATATCCTCAGACTTCATTAGACAAAGGTTACAGCAGAGTGTTAGCAAGGCGCTGAACCCCATCTATGTAGAGGAAACAAAGGGAGCAAGTAATATGCAGATGACTACTACATTGTGCCTTGTTCATAAGGGCTTTCACTGATGCAAATTATATAATTTGTGTCATTTGACCGATGACTTTGTGATAAAAGTCATAGGATAATGATCTCTACCAGACACCTGTGACCCCCTTCCAAGGCATCTGCACAACTAATGTTGTGCAAACCCAGATTCATTGTAAGATAAATAGCAGACAAGTGACTCTTTGGAAAAATAGGCACTACTGAGATAATATGGCTAAGGTGAGGGATGCCTTATATGGAAATGACATGGCAGCTAGAAAGGCTTAAGGGTAAACTAGATCTGGAATTGAAAAGAAAATATAACCCTTTCCTCCTCCTGTGACTCTATGATTCTTGGGAAAACCTTTCTTTAGCAGTTGGCATGGGATATTTTCATGCAAAGCAGAGATGGGTTCCTACTGGTTCGAACCGGTTCTATAGAGTAGGTAGTACGCCGCTGGTGACGTCAAGGTGATGTCATGTTCTGGTCTGTGGACGCCGCCATCTTTTTATGGGGGGGGTGTATTTTCTTTAATGTTTCCATTTTTTTTCTTCTGCACATGTGCAGAAGCCGGGTTTCCAGCACTGTGCATGCATCGCCGTCTTGTTTTCGGCTTTTTTTGGGGGTAATTGTTTTGCACTGCGCATGTGCATGCGCGCAAAGCATGCACACACCCATGAGGCGTGGCCACTCAGAGTGGGAGGAAGTAAACCAGCGCCGAGGTATGTTAGAACCCACCCCCTGATGCAAAGGCTACAGTATAGGTTCAAGGTCCCTAACATCTCCAGGTTCTGCATCTGGAGAGCAGCCACTGCCAATCAATTTCAGCAAAATTATAAAGACACTTATACCGGCATGCTTGTTTTGGCCCATAAATAACATAAAATTCTTTCATGGGTTTTTTTTTTTACTTAAAAGAAAGCATGATTTGGCTGATTTTTTTGTGAGGAGGAATTTCAGCAACCCCATGTATTGTACCAATACATAATGTCAAACTGAGGGCACCAAAGAGAAATATATCTGTAGTTGAGGGGTCCTTGGTGCTTTCTGAGCTTGGTTGTTTTCTTGCAGACATTTCACTACCCAAACCAGTGATGTTATCATTATTGATATCTGTAGTTTTTGATCCCCATAAATTTTTGAGTGATACCATTATCTCCGTTTCTATTTTCTTTTCCAAGAAAATATAAATAAAACGCAAACATCTTTTCATACGATAGCTCATGTGAAAACTGATCAGATAAATGCACTAAATGTTTTTTATTGTTTATATTACCTATTTGCACAGTGGTGAAATCCATTTTTTTTAAACTACCAGTTCTGTGGGTGTGACTTGGTGGGTGTGGTGTGGCTTGGTGGGCGTGGCAGGGGAAGGATACTGCAAACTCTCCATTCCCATCCCACTCCAGGGGAAGGATACTGTAAAATCTCAATTTCCTCCCCACTCCACTACCACCCCAGCCAGAGGTGGTATTTGCAGGTTCTCCGAACTACTCAAAATTTCCGCTACCAGTTCTCCAGAACCTGTCAGAACCTTCTGGATTTCACCCCTCTACTAGCAGAGGATAATGTCTCACACAAGCTGCTGAGAAATTAAGGAAGGCCTCCTCTAATAGACCCTGCTCTGATCCAGAGGACCACTGATACCTCTAGAACTGCACCTCCCCCTCCATTTAAGAATTTGTTGTGGCAAAATGTAAGGATTGGTTGGAGGGTGGGAGGATTTGCTGAACAAAGATAACACTTTAAAGAGCTTAAGTGGCAGGATGGAGAGAAACGTAATAAGCCTGTGCAATTCTTCTTGCCAGCCTTTAAGGATTAAACTCACATATTACACATCTTTTGAATTATTTTGTTTCTCATAGAGAAGAATGTTGCAAGGAAGAAATCAGGGAAAATGTGTTCCTTTGAGGAAGGGGGGGAAATTCCTCCCTTTATCCCAACCCAGCCTACGCAGACAGCTGATACAATTGGAAACAGTGAAATGCAAGACAGATTCATCCCAATTCAAACTCCCATGTTTCTAGCATTAATGGTCTTATTCCATTCCTATGCAAAAACCCAGAAGCCCCCATCCTTATATCACTGTCTATCACTTCTATGTTCATCTCAGAATCTTTGGGTAAGGTCATTTTTTCCCCACCCACATCAGGATGACAAAATTGAGTCTTTGAGCCAGTCTGTTAAAAAGCTCCCAATGGCAACCTTCCCTGAAGATCCGTATTCCAGCAGCAGAAGCAGGAGGAGGAGGGAGGAGGAAGAAGAGGAGGAGGAGGAGACGACTCTTATCTAGTGGAGCGTAAGAGATGCTGTCAGAACCTGGTACACTTCCTGACTATGTGGGAGAGATCAGCAACAGAATGTCGATAACTGCATCCAATTACACATGCTTTCACTGATGTGGCCTACAGAATTCCCATGCAGCACCTGCTGGGGATAACTGCTATTCAGTTCTATAGGATTGCATGGGGATATTGGTGTATAATTTTGCCACAAACTGATATCTTTAAGTATTAGAACATACCTTAATTATCCTTTATTTAAGAGAACCAGGAGTTCTTTTTGTCATTAATGGTAGTGTGAAGTGTTAACCGCTTCTGATCCCTTTGAAGATTTATCGCTATTCAACTTGCCAATAAACTGGGGAGAGGAAGAATGCAGATGATCCAAGAATAGACCATGTGAGCCAAGAACCCAACAAGGTCACTGCTGCAGGTGTCCGACAAAGAAATGAACTGTTCTCAAAACAAAAAACTGATACTTAATTGGACAGTGTGACTTCTATGGGTGGGAGAAAGGGGAAACGAATGTTTAACTATGTAGCATTGAGTGGGGAAACCTCAGAGCTGGTTTACTGCAAACCGTCTGACTAGCGAACCCCCCAAAAGTACCGTAGGCACTCTCAGGCATTTGAAAATCCCAAAAGTAATTTCTTCAGTGTGGAAGTGGTGTAGCCAATTAGGTTTTATGGTTGACAGGTAGCCCCTGGTTTGCATGCAGAGGAAAGGGGCTGCTGACAAATGCTTACATTATATAACTGTCTATTCCATACGGCACAACTCCTCCATGTCAGTCTAAGTTCTTCTTTCCCCCCCGCATTAATCTTGGACATCTTGGATTTTTATAATTGGATTTTGCAGGACATGTGATGAGATAAAAAGTCCTCAGAGCTATTGTAACAAAACTGGGTTACCCTTGAAGTGGGAGGGAGAAGGAGAGAAACAGCGCAGTGCAAGACAAATGCTTTGACTTGATGCTACCTTCTTAACAGCCTTGGACCAATAATCTGTCAGACTGCTGCTTCTAAGCACGGAACATCTAAGAAGCATCTTCTTTACCACTCTGGAGATAGAAATAGCTGAGACCAACAATCTGACGACCTGGAAAAAACAGAGGAATTGGAGGGGCCAAGCAAAATAGAAGAAGAAAGTGATATGGGTAGTGGAGCAAGTGCTGAAGACAAGGAACTTGCTAAGAGGTCAAAGGAGTTGGAAAAGAAGCTTCAAGAAGATGGAGATAAAGAGGCAAAGACAGTTAAGCTACTCCTGTTAGGTAAGTGTAATGTAACAGGCCATTTACTTCTTCATTTTTTTGTGGATACTAGCATCCTTACCTTGGATGGGGTCAACAAGGGAAAGCTAGTGTACCTTTCCCTCTTCCTGCACATTTTCTAAATGCTGTCCATAAAGCGTTCTGCAGTAATCTACCAGTTACTCAGCATCAGCAACAGCAGATCAGATGGGAAAATATTTAATTGTGGTTAGATGACCACAGTAGAACTAAGGTTTGGGGTGGTTCCGGTATAAACAAGAAATTCAAAAAATTAGAAACGTTGATTTTCTGTTTCCTGAGGCAAATTTGTATCGATGGCAGAAGATAGAACAGTGGGATAAATAACTGCAGTCCATTGGTTACAATGAGAGGTCACACAGATCCTTTCACACAGGTCAGTGGCACCATGACTGTTAGAAAAGATTAAGTATTTCCAAGAAGGATCATGGAGTGCTTAGAAGTGAGGAAAGTTAACAGCTTATGTTTCAAAATCAGTAAAAGTCTCCCTTGTGCTGAAATATTTTCCATGATTAAAAATAATGGTAAATTTTAGTCAACTTCCCAAAACTCTTTGGGAAGGAAGGAAGGAAGGAAGGAAAGGAAGGAAGGAAAGGAAGGAAGGAAGGAAGGAAGGAAAGGAAGGAAGGAAGGAAGGAAGGAAAGGAAGGAAGGAAGGAAGGAAAGGAAGGAAGGAAGGAAACATGAAGTAGTTTCCTATACAATTGGCTCTTCTCAAATGTGTGGTGAAGTTGCTATGTAACCATTGTTAAACTTAATTTTTGCCGTATGAAGGAAGTAGTGACAAACTACTTCCCAAAAGAAATTGCCAAGAAAACTACAGGACCTTGACTAGCCGATCATTAGGAATCAAAAATTTACTAAAAGACACACAGACACACACACAACAACCCCCCCCCCATTTTTCTAGCAATCCACAAGCACGGGCACTGAAAATGCATTGACATTAAATATAATAATAAATGATTTATTATAAATTATAAACGATTTATTAAATGTATAGGCTGCACAACTACTAGCAACTCTGGTTGATTTAATATTGTTGAAAATATTTAAGGATAAAAAATGTATAGAAAAAAAAAACCAGAAAAAGCAGGACAAGACAGAAAAACAATAGTGGCAAAGAAAACAAGCCCGGGGGTGGGGGGGGAAGGGAATGGAAAGCAAGAAAGCGGCCTCAGATCCTCATCAAATGCCTGAGGAAAGAGCCAGGTCCTTAGCACTCTTCAAAATACCAGTAAGGTGGGGTCCCATTTGAATTTTGAGGAACCTTATTCCAGAAGGCTGCTACAGAGAAGGCGTGCTTCTGAGTTCAGACAAATGGCTTTATTTAATTGATGGAATTCAGAGTGTGCACATCCTGCTAAATCAAACGGGCCAGATAGATATTATGGGAGGCAAAGAGAGCCCAGGTAACCAGGTAATCTATGCCATTAGAGGGCTTTTATAAGTGGTAACCGGCACCTTGAATTACACATGGAAGTAAACCGGCAACTGGTGCAGTGAAGCAGAGGTGAGCCATGGGCATACCAAGGCATGTCTGTCACTGCCTATATTGCTGGATTCTGGACCAGCTGAAGCTTACAGATGGCCTAGGCTAGAGCATGTTGCATGTTGCAGTGGTCAAGCTATGAGGTGGCCCGAGCATAAGTGACTGTCTGAAGGGCCCACTGATCTTGGAAAGGAAACAACTGGCACACCAGATGAAGTTGGACAAAAGCATTTCTGGCCATAGCTGTCACCTGCTCACTGAGCAGGAGTTGTGAGTCCAGGATGACTCCCAAAGTGCGTCACTCCTCCAAGGTCAAAGTTGGAATATCTCCAGATCTGGGTGGTCCAAACATGCACAGTTACTGGGTCTGGGAAGGATTGAGTTGGAGATGGTTTCTTCCGATCCAGATCTTCACAGACTTCAGGTAGTGGAACAGAACCATGACAGCTTTGCTTAGCTGGCCCAGAGTTGAAAGACCTAACTGGATGTCTTCAGCATACTAACGATACCCATCCGTAAATCAGTGGATGATCTCACCCAGAAGTTTCATATAAATGTTGAAAAGGAGGGGAGAGAAGCATGCAGCACCCCACAAAGGAAGGCCTTAGGGAATGATTTCTCCCTGTCCACCAACAGCAAGTGCAACCAGCCCAGAAGAAAGGAAGAGAACCACTGTTAAACGGTGCCCCTAACTATAGGACCAGCTTAAAAGGATTCTACGTTTAATGGTATTGAAAACCATCGAGAGATCAAGGAGCACAAAGATGGATGCACCACGACCATCCCAGTCCTTCCACTGTTCATCAGCAAGTGCAACCAAAGCTGTCTCAGTACTAAATCCCAGTCTGGAACCTGACTGACATGTTATCTGTTTCGTCATCAGCTGCAGGCTGGCTAGCTGCTCAACAACCTTCACCACATTTTGAGGTTTGGCTGCCCAGACAGACAGCTTTTAATTGTGCCTTCCTGGCTGTGCTCATCTCATTTGTCCTATGAACCGTATCCAGAAACCTTGCATAATATAGCATCATTGGAAGTGCAATGGCCGTAACAGCAGACATACCCTCAGTATCCTCCATCTCTACTGGTGCACAATGAAAGATACGTAACAAATGTTCACTCAAGTTGACTGGGACATATGTCAGATTTGAGGTGAGAATAACAACTGCAACTACAACTCTGTATAAAGACTACCAGCTATTCTGGGCAGTTTACAACATGTTGGATTTTACTTCCTGTATTATCAGTGCCCTAATCTATCTGCTGAAGAATGGATATGGTAGCCAGGAGTAACCAGAAGAAGAAAGCACCAGAATCCATCATCCTCTATTATCCTGAATGACCATAATGCATAATGTCTTTGGAGCATCCTTTCCACCTGATGGCTGCTTCAACCAATGTGCAAGGATTTCGCTGGTCAGCAACCCAGGATTATAATGCTGCTGAAAGTGGAAAGGACACCTAGATCATACCTAAGAGGTGCTTAAAGCTGAAGATTGCTTAGTGCCTTGCAATAGCTGAAGACAGTTTCAAATTCTCCTGCACCAAACAACCCTCCTGCCCCAAATATGCCTGCTTCAGTGGTGGAGGTGTGTGAGAAGCACCACTATCATTGTGTGCTATAGACTCGAATTCCTGTAGGGATAGCTCCCTTACTCTATATAAGTCCTGAACCTTGGGGAAATCAGGGCACGCACATCTACATACAGAGAGAGAGAAAAAGAGCTAACTGGAAGGACTGGCTTCTCCAATGAAATAGGCTTTAACAGGGAGCTAGAAACAGAAATATTCTTGGGGAAAAAATGAGTTTAAAGTACCCGGTAGTCCTCACTTAGTAACCATAATTGGGATCAGCAACTTGGCCACTAAGAGCCACTGTCCTAAGTGGAAAATCACATGACCACAAAGGGTTTATATAATCTCACTTCCCCTTTGGTTATTAAACTGCAGACGCTAAGCCAACAAAAAAGCCCTTTTGTATTAATTCTGCTTGTCACAAGACAGTTGTGATATACCACAAATGGTAATCACGTGACTATGGAACACTGTGACCACTGTAAATGTGAGGATTGGTCACAAAAGTAATTTTTTTTTAGCATTATTGCAGCTTCAAACGGTCACTGCATGAGGAAGTTAATAAGTTAGTGTAATGGAATGGATGGAAGGGTGGGATTCCCTTCCCTTTTTTATCTTACTCAACTCACCATCCACCCAACTAAACTGAATCAAGACTGGTAGTAAAAGTAATAATAAACTAAAATGAGATTGGGAGTCTAGAGTGAGATACTATTAGATATAATTAGTCACCGCTACTGCAACAGAAGCAACCAGTACAGGACTGATTCCGATTTCTACCTCTGTAGTTTGGTCTCCATTCTTTCACGTGGACAGTTAGATCTAGAACTGTTCTATCTGTCCAATGGGATCTTTCACTCCTAAACTCAGATCACCTCTTCCCCTAACAAGTACAGGTAGTCCTCAGATTATGACCAAAGTTACGACAAGACCTGGAACAGTGGTGGGTTTCAAAACGTTTTACTACTGGTTCTGTGGCCGTGACTTGGTGGGCTTGGCTTGGTGGGTGTGGGTTGCTAGGCGTAGCAGGGGAAGGTTACTGCAAAATATCCATTTCCTCCCAATCAGCTGAGACTCAGGAGGTAGAGAATAGATGGGGGCGGGGCCAGTCAGAGGTGGTATTTACCGGTTCTCTGAATTACTCAAAATTTCCGCTACCGGTTCTCCAGAACTGGTCAGAACCTGCTGAAACCCACCTCTGACCTGGAGGCTATTCAGGACTTGGATTCGATATGCCAATGGTTGGACTCCAATCCATGGACATGTGACTGAACTTTGGGTGCTTGGCAACCAGGAAACATTACAGCTTTTTGCAGCATCCCACAGTCATGTGACTGCATTTAAGAATGGTGTTGCCAAAAACCAGCATTTACTTCTGCTTTTGGCAAAGCCATTGGTTCATTTAATGACTGCTGCACTTCACTTAAAAACAATGGCGGCTGCTTTACAACTGCTGCGGCTTAACCACCACCAGGGAGGGGAAATCAGGGTGGTCACATGACTAACTGGTTTTACAACCATCACAACTTAGGACCGTGATGGACAGGCTCCATTACATTGGTAAGTCGAGTGCTGCCTATATAAGCCAGTAGCAACAAGTCTCTCTTGTTTACTGACCCAGGGACAGGAGAATTCAAAAGATAACTGCCCCATTGAAAGAGAGAAGAGAATTCTGAATGATAACTAAACCACAATGAAACTCAAACACTTTTTTTCACAAAGTAATTGTATTTTTATCTATGTCTGGATACAGGTGTTTCTGTTTTCTTTTGTGCATGAAGCACCATGTCTTATTATTTTCTGTGCATGTCTTATTCCTTTTGGCATTCCTTTTAATCCATTGATGAGTTAAAACATGGAGGTTTCATGGTAACGTGCCATTACTATTTCTCTGGGAAAATATAAAAAAGTGGATTCAAATGCTTAGAATGCTGTTACTCATTACAGTCGGTGAGAGTTCAAGTGACAACTTCAGGATTTTTCTGAATATTATGAAATCTGGACCCAACCCAAACTTTCATTTTTTAAATGTGATGCCAGAGATGACTTTCTTATCTCTAACCACATTTTTCTATTTCCATGAAATTGACTTCTTCATGGAAACTATCTGAGTATTAGCTTTAATATGCAATATTCTTTGATGCACATATTTCTGAGTTCTTCACTGCCATATATATATATATATATGAATCCAGTCAGATGTTATGCAGTTGCAGCTCATAATCAAGAGCTCAGGTTCCATAAATGCATCTAGAAAGGGAATTTGTTGAAAGAAAACTGCCAGTAAATTTATTTATTTAAAATGTAGCAAAAAAGATACTTAAGACATGGAAAGTGTTGGCTAAGATGTGTCTTCCAATCAGTTGCGTGAGTTTTTAGCGGTTTTACATCCACATTAGCAGCAACTAAGAAACAAATATGAGCAGCAAGGGATATTTTTTATCATTACATCAAGGAAAGGGTTACTTCGTAAGAGTGGAGTCTTGCCCAATCTAATGTTTTCTTTATGCATTGAACTACACTCTCCATTGTCTTTAGTCATCTTGCTCAGCAATTGGTTGCAATTTAACTTCTAATTCAACATACTATACCTGGAGGGCACCTGTTTGAGGAAGGCTATTGTATAGTACTAGTAGGGAATGGATGAACAGAGATGTCACATTGGCTGGGGTAAAAATCTGCGCTCTGCTTAATTTCCTGGAAATGTGGAGGTCACAATGAAGGCAGGCCTGGTCTACTCTCTTGCTATTGTTGCTGTTTAGCTCAGCCCACCCTTAAATGCGAATTGGAAACAGCAGTAATGACAAGATGGGGATTGCATGAAGTCTCCTCCTGTATGTTGAATGAAAAATATTACCGTATATCCTGGCTTCTGCTGCATGGCTTCGTGAGATAACATTGCTGTAGAAACAAGTGTACTACAGTTCATGCGGTAGAAGTCACATAGATCAGCAGTGCTGCTTGTGGAGGCAAGCAGGAGTAATCAGTTCTTATGTGCCTCCTGGCAACACGGGTTCATCACAGTAACAGCAGGGAAACTGGAATTAAAGTGCTTAAGCTCTAATTCTAAGCAGCTTCCTGGTTTGAACTAAACAAGCAGCTTAATGTGATGAGATCAAGAAATGGTACAATAGTTGCTTAAATTAGTTGAAGAGAAACAGAAGAAACATTTCGTTAAGACAGAAAAGGAAGGTGTTTTTAGGAAGACACATTCTAAGCTTGTGCTTCTGGAAAGCAAATATCTAATGATTTGGAGTAAAAATATGAGCCAGTGCTTGCAAAAATCGCTTATGAATTAGTTTTGCAGCTAGGAGTCACTGTATTTTAAGTAAATACATTTCTGAATATCTATCTGTGTGCATATAATTACATTCTAGTAACTTGATAATATGTTTAATAATCCAACCTAAAACAATGTTCTCTCGGTTTAGGGCTATTAGTCCTCACTAAAACCGGAACTGTAGTTATAGGTATAGTCAAACACAGAGAGAAAAACATTTATAGTACAGAGAAAAATTATATACTGTATTTCTATGTAGACATAAAATTCATTAAGTTTGGTATTATTTATACAAACCAAGTGTATCAGGTTGAAGCCTAAAAATCTTATTTATTATTGTATACAAAATGTCTTGGTCACCAAAAGGCAAGTATTTCCATATACCCTGTTTCCCTGAAAATAAGACCTCCCCAGATAATAAGCCCAATCAGGCTTTTGAGCACATGCGCTAAAAT